>JACEVL010001736.1:0-22881 GCA_020284085.1 Aporrectodea caliginosa
TTATGTACCGCCGCTATTACATGGAACCCCAAAACTTCAATTCGGTACGGGTAAAACCGGGTATACCCGTACCCGTAATGCTCCTACCCGTACCCGACCCGACCCGTGAAATATCTACCCGACCCGTATCCGACCAGCGGGTACGGGTCAGGTACGGGTAAACCCTCGGGTACGGGTATACCCGCAGACCCCTAGTACTGATACCTGATGCGGGGACAGCGAGGTAGCAATCATCTGCATATTTAAAAATGCGATTGCATTTATTGATTGGCTTTAGGTTTGAGGTTGCAACTACAAAATTCATCGGGCCCAAACCGAAACCTTGAATTCTACTTGCATTAATTATATACTTGCTCTACATAATGCTGTATTAAGAGCAATAGAGGTTATTTTCATATTCATAGCAATATTGGCTTTTTGTAGTTACATATTCTGGATTGATCTCGATATCAGTGCCAAGATCGAAAGATTCGATCTGGTTAACGAAATTCGTGAAGTCATTGTTTCAAATGACACCATCTTACGACCAACGAAACTAGCCATCGACTTCGATTCTGAACGACTTTATTGGTTGGATTCTGACAAGGAAACAATTGGTTCATGCAACTTAGATGGATCGAATGTTTCGCTATGGCAGCTCAGCCTATTTTCGCAAATTTCGGCATTTACTTTCTACAGGGTAAAACAGAATCTTACCGCAAACTTATGTTGAACTTGAATTGAGTTAGGCATATTAGTTAAAGCAAACATTTTCATGGTGAGGAAAACATTTTGCTTCTTTAGTGCACGCAACTTGTTTACAGTTTACTAGTCACAACGCTAGATACTTACTGAGACAGTAAAGATTTCGGTGCAGTTGATACGATGCTGGCAGAGGCAGTGCAGTGAAGCAACATTGAGTTAGGTGCGTACTTGGCATACCAAGCCTTTCAGTCCTCTTTTCTTTAGTGGTCGGAGAAGGAGTAAAACACAAGTCAACAAGGGGTATGTACGCCTATGTATGTATGTATAATTATCAGAGCGCTCTTTCTAGATATCTACTCAGATGCACTCTCTGCCTAAGCCTATATGATGTCAGGGGCGTAGCCAGGAAATAATTTCGGAGGGGGTTCTAAAGTTTAGGGGGGACCGCCGAGGCGCGCAGCGCCGAGCAGGGGGAGGGGTTTGGGGAGAGAGATGTGCCCCCTCCCACTGAAATTTTTTTGAATTTCCACACTGTAATGGTAGCAATTTAAGCTGTCATCTGAACAAAATTGCTCTATTATTTCAGTGCTTATAGTAACCAGCTGTTACTCGTAGCTACGATGTAGTTTGAGTCGTGTTTTAGTTTGACTGCAGACAATACTTGCAAATCAGACATTTATTGAAATTACTATAAAAACTAGAAAATAGTTCAATTTCATAAACAATATATACGTGCTTTGTAGTTTCCTAATTCTTTTGAGTTCTTTTATAACAGTATTGAATTTATACATTATGTTGCATTTTACATAGAAATCACAAAACAAAATGTCAATATTCATAAGAAATGATTTCGAAGCATGAAAAACATAAAAAGCAAGCAATGTTAACAAGTACCTACTACCTAGAACATCAATTTAAAAAAATAAACGTGCTTAGTAGTTTCGAAGTTTCACGTACAAGCAATGTCATCAATTTAAAAAAATAAACGTAAGTAAAAGTTTCGAAGTTTCACGTACAAGCAATGTCATCCAAAGATTTAATTTCGCAGTTGAAAAATATGACAAAAAAAATTTGCAATTATTTATTTCGGGGGGGGGGGTTTGAACCCGTAAAACCCCCCCTAAATACGCCCATGTATGATGTTAATTTAATGTAATTACGAACTAATAATTATATTAGATCAGTTAACAAAACAATGCACAGTACGCTGAAAGAGTCACCAGTGGCAGGCTTACGCATACACTTACGATCAACCAACGGATTGATCAACCAACGGATTACCATCAACAGATAATAGATGGCAGCATGGCTGTTCATAAATATTTTTACAGAATTTTAAAATGTTATCCTGAGGTCCCTCAAAGCCCCTGAACATACCCTACTTTAAGTCCCCAGAACTGAAGACGCCCATGCTCGGATCTTGGAACTTGGGTCCATTGTCGATTTACTCTTTTTATCACAAAAAATTAACGAAGAGTCCAATTTGGATGAACTTTTACTGTTTGTTTGTCTCAATGAGAGCTACATCCAGGCAAAAGATAGATACTAAATTCAGGGTCATTCAAGGTCATTTCAAGGTCAGAGGAAACAAAATCTGACTAAAATCGAAGAAAAATGAGCAGATCTCGGCCAATAATTGTTGAAATTGGTTAATTCTTTCTTGCAGTTCTCGTCTTTAAGATGGCTACCTGTAATAAGAAAGAAGGATACCAAATGTAAGACGATCAAAAGTTATTTAAAGGACAAAAGGTCAATTTCAGACAATGATTTTTACTCTAAAATTGACCTTTTGTAATTAAAATAACTTTTGATCGTCTTGTATTTGGTACCCTTGTTTCTTATCACAGGTAGCCCTTATCCAGACGAGAAATACAAGAAAGAATTAACCAATTTCAGCAATTATTGGCTGAGATCTGATCATTTTCTTCAATTATTGTTCGATTTCGTTTCTTATGATCTTGAAATGACCTTGAATGACCCTGAATTTAGTATCTATCTTTTGCCTGGATGTAGCTCTCATTGAGTCAAACAAACAGTAAAAGGTTCATCCAAATTGGAGTCTTTGTTAATTTTTTGTGATAAAAAGAGTAAATCGACAATGGACCCAAGTTCCAAGATCCGAGCATGGGCGTCTTCAGTTCTGGGGACTTAAGTAGGGTATGTTCAGGGGCTTTGAGGGACCTCAGGATAACATTTTAAAATTCTGTAAAAATATTTATAGACAATAGATGAATAGAATAACGGGAAAAACTTCAATATGGGTGTTTTCTGCGATGTGTCATTTTTCTGGACACCCCTAACGTGCGTGTTTGTAGCCTAGTACTGTTAGTGGCGGTGGCAGTGGCTGTAGTGGTAGTAGTATAGGATCGGAAGTAGCAATAATAATAGTAGTAGCAGTAGAAATTGTTATATGACATTTATAAAGCGCCACATCAGGAAGAAATTCATAAGCAGTGTGATTCTCGTTAACGATAACGATAACGAAAATGTTCGTTAACGAAAATAAAATGATTTCGTTAACGATAACTATAACTATAACTGAAAAATATCATTAACTATAACTATAACGAAAATAACAATAACAAAAATTCATCTTTATTTTCGTTAATGCAAAAAATAAAATAGGAAGTGCAATATGGACGATTTGACATAAATGAGAACGAAAAATGCGATATTTTTATTATGCAATTTGTCAGTTACTTTGGAAACTCGTGTATTTATGAAGCTGAATGCACCAATGCTTCAACGACTTTCAAAGCTCTGAGCAAATTGTGAAACAGCGTGTTAATACGCACAATTTTGCTTATGGCATTAATTATTGTAACTAAGTAGTAACTAAAATTAACTAAAATAAAAATCCATTAACTATAACTATAACTATAACTAAAAATAATACTAACTATAACTATAACTATAACTAAAATTTAAAAAAAACATTAACTATAACTGTAACTATAACTAAAATAAAATCTGTAAGGAGAATCACACTGTTCATAAGTGGCGCTCTCGACCTGAACCAGTTAAATCAGTGTCAAGTAATACAGGATAATCACGAGTCCATGGGCAGCCGACCGAAGAGTGCCGCGACCCGGGACCGCAGAGACCGAAATGCAGATGTTCCTAAGGTGTGATGGAGCATAGCCAACAGGGCAATCACGCATTAGTTTTGGATCTTAAACTGGATGCGTTGCTGAATGGGGAGCCAGCGCAAAGTATTCCGCATAGCCAGTGAAGGTCCAGCACATATAGCATTACCAAAGTCCATCCTGGTGCAGATAAAGGCGTAGCTACAACATGAAAGAAGAGGGAACGGCGGAGAGTACGGAACAGACGAAGGTGACAATGAGCGTAAGCGGCGACACACTAGTGTGGTTCAAACTTACATGGGACAAAATATTTTTTCAAAATATGCTGTTCCACAAGGCTGCCCCTATTACACTTGACTAGAGAAGACTCTGTGCTGAAACAATTGAAGAGATCTGAGCATGTTTAGAGGTCGCTAGATTTTGACACTTTTTGTAGAAATTGCAAAAATTGTGCATCTGATAGCTGCATTATGAATTAAAATTATCACCCATGAACACCAAGCACCATCTTTCTAAATCATGATCAATATGCCAACTGTATTTAAGTAAATAAAACACTTACAAATAAAACACTTGTTTCAAGTTCTTTCTGAGAAATAAACTGTTGTTGGCTTATAGCTAATTTTTAAATTTTGCACGCCAACTGTTCATTACAATTCGTTTCATATACAATTGGATTGTTAGATATTACTCTATATGCTGCTAGTCTAGCATGAATATTGAATAGAGTATTTTTGTAATCTCTGAAGCCAGCCTTGAATATGAAATAAGCTTACAGCACATGTTTTTTCACTTTCTGCAATAAAAGCTCATACGTGACAAAAACGGCAGCTATGGTGGCACTGGCATCATCCAGGAGTTCCCCACAATGTTGGTTGTTAGGGATGCCTGACAAACACATTCTTGGGTCTGGACTCCCAGAAAATGAGGCAACCCTGAGGAATTTCATGTTGCATTACCAGAATAGACTAACAGTTGGTGAGGCCACGAAAGCAACAATAGTCGCTGCGTTGGTAATTAGGGAGATAGCTAGAATCCCGCACAGCGTCTGATTCGGGTGTTCGCAAGCACTGGAAGTTGTATGAGCCAACATTTCTGCTGATTCAAGGAGTTACATGTACAATTTGAGGTCGATTTAAATAAACTCTTTCAGTCGTCATCTCTTATATTTCTTCGAACACCTTATGGCCACGCGATGAGCGTGTCACTGAAGACATCGAGGCTGCTCTGGTAATACAATCTTACTCATCCACCTAATCCGCTATCCATGTAGCGTCTGGACAAGAAATCTTTCGACCAACAGACTCCACTGCAAGCGTATACGTCACAAGGAGATCTTTAAAACTGTTTGAACTTCTTACCATCCGGGGTCAGAAACAACCCACAGCCTTCCTATCAAAGGTTTCTACTCACTGACCACTGGACCCTACTTTCCAGTCGATGAAGGCATATGTCAAACTGTTGATGGGCGTCAATGATTGCGCAGAACGTGGAGTGGCTCTGATCCATTCTTAAAATGATGTACTAAGGATGAGTCACATAAATAATACTTGCTGCAACTTGTCTCCTGTCATCGGACAAAATTTTCTGTTCCAACAAAGGCAAAATGAAATAATAGTGGGTTGCGGGTTTTCAAGCACTTCAATGACGGGAATGACGGGATTTATGCAGACTGGATAACTTCTTTAATTATCCAAACTATATTTCATTACAAACTTAATGCAGCCTGACTAAGCAGTAACACTGCAGTATATATTTCTAATTGGAGCTGTTTATTGTTCAAAATAAAAACTGACTTGAAAAAAATTATAACTGTTTTGAAAACAAATCAAAATTATACATGTTTTTTGACAAGTTCACACTATGTAGCAAAAAGTCGAAAAACATAGCGACCTCTAAATATGATCCAATCTTTCCAAAATTTTGCATAGAGACCCATGTTTTCATGTGTAACAAGGGCAGCCTTGTGGAGCAATGCATGTCCAACTTTTAATTTTTTGGACCATACTAAATTGTAGGCACACTGACAGTGTTAGCTATTGATTGTGATCGACTAAACTCATTCATGTTAAAAATTAATAAGAATTTTCAATTCCATACGTCAGCTATGTAAATATTTCACAGATCGCCAATTATTGATTGGCTAGTAGGCTACCTCACAAAATCGCTACCTTTGCATTGTAAAATAAAGTTAAAGTCAAAGTTATTAAAAACAAAAGTTTATTAATAAGCCTAGGATATTCGACACTGGCGAGTGACCAGTATATCCGCTGACGTCTGACCAGTATATCTGCTGACGTCTCACTGAGTGATTAACGTTGTTTCGCCTTTTAACTGTGTGTTTAATTAACAGCAATATCTATTTCTTGGCGATCGCACCAGAAGCTTAATTCATGCATTCAATGATCAAGACATCAAGTTCTGAGTGACTTTCAGCTCCTCGATAATGAACAAGGCATCATTGATATGGCAACCTATGATCCGTCGAAACAGAGACCCATAGAAAGTGAGTAATCTCTCATAATTATATATAATCAGACTTGTATAAGACCTATTATATTTAATATGAACGTTATCCAGCTTCATCATTTACCTCTGCTTAGTATTTTTTACCGAGATGCTAGTATGAGGTAGTCTTATAAACAATAGATGGCCCAACTTCCGCTGTATGTTGGGCTGCGCGCTACTACCTTTTAAGATCTGCTAATTAAAACACTCTCGGGCCTTATGGAAGCAAAGAATTTTTCGATGTGTGGGCATTTCACACCGTATGATGACAGGCAGCCAGACATGACAAAGCCATGGCGGGACTACCCTTGATATTGAACTCTCAGTGAACTGACAATGACCAGTCGGATGAAGCCAGAAGTCACATGGACCTGAACGATTGAAATGGATCTTGACACACTGAACGTTGGGCTACTCACAGGTTGGAAACAGTCCAAGACCGGAACGATAGGCAGAGTCGAGGAAATGGTAACGCTCCAGAGAGGGGCACCCTGATGATGATGATGATGATGATGATGATGATGATGATGATGATGATGATGATGATGATGATGATAATAATTCGTTTGTTGATTCAACCTGACATGAACGCAATATGATTACAAGTCGTCATATGAACGGATGATCACAAGTTATTACAGAAGTTGAATTTAACTGTATGGCAGTCATGATGAAGAAGATGAAAACGATGATGATGACTATATTTATATTGGCGAATAAATATGAACTTAAATTAGCTGAAATTTGAAAGGCATTTGACGTCAGTCTTTCGCAGTGAGCAAATTATTTTATCTTCACAAACAATGGCCGATGTCCCTCAACTTAGCGACACACAGGTCGCAGATGATCTGTTCCAATATGCCACGAATCAAATCATGGGAATACACATAATAATTATAGTTGCATAATTATTATGTTACTCTGACTCACATCGTGGGCGCTGTCCGTTAAGTAATTTCCATATTGCATTTAATTGCATTGCCTGAAATTTTGTTTTCGCCTTTACAGGTCCGTGCACCGTTTCGAAAGGTGGATGCCGTCACTTTTGTATAAGAATAAATGCCACAGCCAGGAAATGTCAGTGCGCCGTGGGCTACATTCTCGATTTAGACGGAATATCGTGCGTTACTCGTAAGTGTGGTAATTTTTTCTCAGGATGACTTACATACTGTCATTCCATTTAACACAAAGAAAATCAGATCTAGTTTGCGCATCAAGTCAGACAACTACATACGTTCTGAAACAGTCGCTAACAGAATTCTCAGCGGAGGAGGATTCTGTAAACTAATTTAATGTAAATTTCTCTCAACACACATTAAATCAAATCAAATCAAAATCGCTCTTTATTGTTTCACAATTTTAGTAACAGTCCACGAGTACCGCATTTCTGAAAACAAACAATTAGTAAAGAGTAGGTACAGATTGGTTGGTACACAGTGAAGGGAAACAATTGGGAGATCCAAAAAGGACCTGAGTCCCGCAATAGGCAGGAACCCCCAGGCAATGATATAGGATCAGTTGTACACTGTACATGACAATTTCCAGTGCCGACGACCTAAAGTTACAAAAATTTTCAAACGAAATATTATAGTGGTACGAGGAGGCAGACATATTTCTAATCTCTGAGATAATAGAGATGAGTTCTACAACAGTTGCATGTTGTTCTTAACTATTCTTAACTAACAACAACATACCTAATCATTAGACAACAACCAGCAGAAAAAAACGAGAATTAAGTGAATAATCAGTAGAATAGGCAAACTTAGAGTTGGTATTTGAAACTGAAAGATACACGTAGTCGAGGAGAGAAGAATTCTTAGTAGAGCCCACATTCATTTCCAATGGTACTTAGTAGGTGCATTCTTAAAGAATTTTTGAACGAAGCTAAGATTTTCAAGCTACGTTTCTCCCAAGGCAGATTATTCAAAGGCAAAGGACCCTTGTGCTTGATCGAGTGCTTCCTGTAATTGGTGCGAAATCTGAGTGTGCGGAGACTCTCCTTGGTCCTTGTGTTGTGATTATGTGTCTCATTTTAAAAAGTGAAGTAATCTTTAAAATTCAATGGTAAGGCTTTGTGAATATAACTGAACATAAAAATACCAGTCTGCAATTTGTTTATATTTACAATGTTCAAGATTCTCACTTGTCGAAATAGATCAAAAGTATGGGCATTGTACTTGCTTTTGGCAATTACACGAATGGCTCTCTTCTGTAATTTCATTAGTTTATCTAGTCAAGTTGGATAATTCGAAGCCCAGCTTATGTTGCAGTACGTCAGGTATGGGTGAATTATAATTTAATAATAATAATAATAATAGTAATAATAATAATAATAATAATAATTATTATTATTATTGTATTATTATTATATTATTATTATTATTATTATTATTATTATTATCATTATTATTAGTATAATTATAATAATTATAATTATAACAATTATAACAACAATTACAACAATTATAACAACAATTATAACAACAATTATGACACCAATTATAACAACTATTATAACAACAATTATAACAACAATTATAGCAACAATTATAGCAATTACAATAATTATAATAATTATAATAATTATTATGATTATAATTATAATTATAATTATAATTAAATTTTATATAAATTATTATTATAATTATAACTATAATTAAATTATAATTTAATTATAATAGATATTTTCATATTCCAACGAATACGCAAATAATAATAATCGGCCTTGCAATGACTTATACAGAACATTAAGTTGTAGGCTGTATGGATTATTACAAAATTGATATGAGCACGATGTATTGAATATGCAAGTGACATTGTTTTTTTGGCAAATGGTACACGTGATAATCCTACAATACTGACTTATTTAGGGCGAGACGCAAGGTGCGAAAATAAACTGAGTTGATAGATGCCAGTTAGGCATCTGTTGTGTTCAATTAGTCTTAGCTCCAGGCAAAAACTATTCACACCATATATTTTTTAGTTGTATATTAGAAGTCAGATACTGATAAATTATTCATGATACCTGTAAATTTTTTTTATCATCGCAGCATCAACCACATCTGCCACATCCATACCAACATCGTCTAGTACCACTTCAGCACAAGGTGAGTTTGTCACTACACTTTTTTGAAATTTAACTATAATTGTCTAAAGTTGTCATTGTCTTTTCTCTGCGGTCCTGATGAAACCACGTCACTTACTGTATACTATAGGTCACTTCCGCCAAAGAGCCCCAGTAATATACCCTGCGACCATGTTTGTAGGCTGTATGGATCATTACAAAATTGATATGAGCACGATGTATTGAATTAGCAAGTGACATCGTTTTGTTGGCAAATGGTACACGTGATAATCCTACAATACTGACTTAATTAGGACGAGACGCAAGGTTCGAAAATAAACTGAGTTGATAGATGCCAGTTAGGCATCTGTTGTGTTCAATTAGTCTTAGCTCCAGGCAAAAACTATTCACACCATATAATTTTAGTTGTATATTAGAAGTCAGATACTGATAAATTATTCATGATACCTGTAAATTTTTTTATCATCGCAGCATCAACCATATCCATACCAACATCGTCTAGTACCACTTCAGCACAAGGTGAGTTTGTCACTACACTTTGGTGAAATTTAACTATTGTCTAAAGTTGTCGTTGTCTTTTCTCTGCGGTCCTGATGAAGTCACATCACTTACTGTATACTATAGGTCACTTCCACCAAAGAGCCCCAGCAATATACCCTGCGACCATGTTCGCATGACCGTTGCCTACCTCTTCAGATAATCTACAGCGCAAGACGTTTACTTAATAAAAAAAATGTATAATATGGTGGGAAAATCCAATCCAAGTATAATAATTCAGAGAAGCAGAAGTCATGCTAGGGTGGACAACATAACAGGCATACTTCCACCGCATACTTATTATGTAACGTATCATTAGTTACAGCTACACGCTGTCAACTTTATGAAGGTAACAATATCATTGGGACTGATGATGCCATTCTTGGTTTTAGCAGGTGGAGCCTCAACGACGACTATAATCTTGGTAGTAGTCATTTGCGGATCAGTGGTCCTCATTGCTATTATTGTGGTCGGAGTAATCGTGGCAAAGTGGATGAAACGCAGGTACTGAACTGAAAAGGGTTGTTTAACCTGGCACACATGCTAACAAACAAACACTGTGACTAACATCCATCTATGAGTTTCAGATGGCAGCCTTACGCAGTACATGCCAACACACACACACACACACACACACACACACACACACACACACACACACACACACACACACACACACACACACACACACACACACACACACACACACACACACACACACACACACACACACACACACACACACACACACACACACACACACACACACACACACACACACACACACACACACTTATTAGATCTCAGAGCTTACGATTGAACGATGCATAGGTTAGATGCCTATATATAATTGCCGATGCACACATACGCAATAGCACAAACAAAAACACAAAAACGAACAAACATTCACACATATTCTAATGTATGTTTATGGTGTTTACGTGTGTGTAATGTGTATGCGTGTATGAGCATTTACATATATAAGATATGTATAAGAATAGGACAAGGAATGGTGACACTTTTGGCCTAGCAAGCAATACTTGTGTGAAAACTTCGACTTCTACTTCACGGCGACCCTAAGGAAGTGGGTGCAATTTCTCATATCCGTACCGCATATATTATTAGGCCTATCTCACAGCTCGAAACTCAGGCTTCCATGGTCCTTATATGCCTATATACGAGAACAAAAAACATCTGAGCCTCATTATATTATATTACAATATTTCTAACAGCTTCTATTACGGGTCGAAGTTCAGTGAATGTTTTAAAACTAAACAATTGTCAGATAATTCTTCGGCGCTTTAGACTGCATTTTCTTTTAAATGCTCAATTCTATTCACATACATTTGAATTGTATTGAATTTATTTGGTAACCCTATAATAGACTCTAAAATTGTCGCATCATTCGAATTTAATCAGCTCTGAGGGGCATTATAACATCCTTTGAAATTAGGTTTTGAAGTTATGAGATCCCAATTTGTACGGGATGCATTTTATCGGAATTCAATAAACTTGAGTCAGGTTTTTATATTTTGTGAATATAACAGAAATTCTACAGCACCTTTACTTACTTCCCTAAAATCGGCCACAAGCATAGGTTAAATGATGCCAGAGTTATTTAAAGCTTGTCCGTAGGCGAATACTGTTCACATCAGGGCCTACGATCCCCCTGGAAGCAATCCCCCTTACTCAGCGTGCGTCGCGCACGATTTTAAAAGTAGGTAAGAGGCCGTCCATAAAGTACGTCACGCTCCAGGGGGAGGGGGTGTAAGAAAGTGTGACAGTTTGTGACAGGGGGAGGGGGGTCAGGCCATGTGCGACGTCACACATTTATTTATTTTTTTATTTTATTTATAATTTATTTTTTATTTTTTTAGTAGAATTTAATAGCTTTAAAAATAATTTTCAAAAATTTTCTGAAACATTTTAATTAGTTTTATGTCAAAATAGCATGAAATGCATATCTCCTGAATGTGTTGTTCACGATTCCTCTCGCTAGGAGCGCTAGTATGCTGTTGCGAAGCCTTATTTTATGTATAGCCTTGCTTTCGGAAGTATTATTATTTCTATGTTGTCCGCTGTTGTTCGAAAGTGTGACGTACTTTAGGGGGGTCCGAGATTTGTGACAGTTTGTGACAGGGGAGGGGGTAAAAATGGTCAAAAATAACGTGACGTACTTTATGGACGGCCCCTAGGGCCTATGGCAAAATGGGAACTTAGGGGTCCGTCCCCCAGCAACTGACGCTTTTTGCATACATTGACAGTGTTTCGTGCCATTTTTCGTTATCTAAATTACATATTTAAATTGATAAAAAGTATTTTTTTAGCGTTTAGCAGACAAAAAGTGGTACGGCAAATATATGTTGTCGCTATTATTATTGTCGCTATTATTAGCACACAACCACACTCTCCCACCCAAAGACAAATCTCAATTTATTCCCAGATCCTTATATAAAAATATTTACTAGTTTATTCTAAAATTGTCTAATTAACTTTAATTATCCATTATCATTCCTGTAAGCATTTCCGCTTGTTTTTGTCAGATTGTTTTCTCAATAAAAGAATATATATATATATATATATATATTATATATATATATATTAGTGTGGTCCAAAAAACTTTTTTCTCGAAAGTTCAAGATTAGAACCCACCATCGCAGTCCATCTATTAAAAAACTAACATACTGAAAATTTGAGCAAAATTGAATAATATTTATGGGTTGCGCAAGCCACCCAAAGTTATGTTAAGTATACTTGAATTCAACACTGCGCCTTGCTGGCAAACAAACATCAGTACAGCATTCAATTCAATTCAATTCAATTCAATTCATTTTATTGATCCCAAACAACAAACAACAAAAACAAGACAAATCAAGCAATCAAATGTAGTATAGTGAAGAAACAAATAATAACGTAACGTAGGAGTATTGATTACAGGTTTTTTAAGTCCCAGTTGCATGCTGTTGTCACTGGGAACAATAGGCACCCGAAAGGGACCAAGTCCCGCTGAGAGGGAGCCTGTTGTTCAGGAGTAGGAGGGCAATCGATGGCGGAATCAATGTAAGTTGAAAACAACGATTTGGATCAAAACTATGAACCACATCTTAACTAAAAAAACTAAACTATGAACTCTGCTGCATGCGCACGTAACGAGTACCTGAAGTGACTGTGACATGGCGAAGATCTTATACTGGGCGGAAGACTGTTCCACGAGAGCGGTCCCTGGAACCTAATAGACATTTTCCTTGTGTTCGTTCTAGCATATATACTTCTATAGTCATGCTTGGATCTCATACAAATATTATGTGGAACTTGGTTAAAATAGAAAGAGAATGAGGGAGGAAGGAGATTGTTATGGTACTTGTACATGAATTCACACGTCTGCATGAATCTGAGTTGAATAATGTTTAACAAGTTATATTGAGCAAATAGAGGTTTAGTGTGTGAATTTACAGGGGATTTAGTTACAACACGTATTGCTTTTTTTGGGAGATTATGAGGCTGTTTAAGTTAGTAATGTATGTGGAGGTCCAGATAATGTTACAGTAGGTTAAATAAGGGTAAATATTTCAGGGCATGACAATGTATTCACCATTTCAGGGTTTAAAGTTTGTGATTAAATTTAGCATTTTGGGTACGGTAGGCAATATGCTAGTTTTAAAGGGAAAACTTCAGAAATATTTAAAATTGTCTTCATTGAGTGGTCGTTTCAGCACTGACAGCGGCATTATCCAAACTTGACAGCAATGTGTTCTTGTTTGAGTCAGAAAATTGATTGCGATGCGCATCAACAACTTGAAGCCAATACTGTTTCTGATCTTCGTCATATGTCAGGATTGAGTTGTACTCATGGATTAGCTTTCTACTTTTCTCTGCGGTGTCGTTGACTACTTTGAGTGCCTTGACGACTGCCTGTGATTCAAGATAATCTTCATTGTCATTCTAGCTTTCGGATGGAATGCTGTAGTGGTGACCTGACGAATTTCTTGGTTTCTGTATTCAGTCAATTGCAGAAGCCGAGACAGGACATGAAGTTTGAAACCATTCTTGGACTTACACATCACAGACAAATAGAAGGAAATTGAAAATACTCCTGTCATCAACTGGCTTCAGTTTGAAAGAGATCGAAACATTTTACTGATCGAAACATCCACATCTTGATTGAATTAAACTCCAGGCGCTATAAAGTGAATTCTTTGAGTTGGGCTCCACAAAAAATGACTACTAATTCAAGAAGCTCGTTATAATCGTCGCTTTGATGATTGGCCACCAGCTTTGTTTCAGAAAAAGCAATAACTTGCTCCCAGAAATCCACTGCTGTCTCAAATCTATACTCGAGTCATTTCGACGCCAATGGTCAAGAAAACGGTGAAGTATTAGAATATCTTGACCAGTTGAGGAAACAATTTTCATGACACTGAATGCCTTTTCAGCAGCAATTAACATCACGACCTGCTAGATGAAATAAGTTCCGAGCAAGTCCCTTTTCTATCAGAGTTCACGTCCCAGCTTTCTGTCCAGTATTGCTCGTTGTGGTGTCAAAGCACATCCCCTTAATCTTCCTTCTCAGGTACCAATCATCTGTGTAGATGATCACGGCGCTTGCCTGAGCTTCTCCAGTGCCTGAGTTAATCTTCGGGACACGAAGAAGTTGCTCTGTTCCAATGCCAGACACAATCATAAGCAGCCGATCTATACCTTCTCGCAGCCAGTGATGTCGGGCAACATTATACCGTGTCAATGAACAACCATTGCACAATCTGGACAGAATTCATTTTTGTTCATAGAAACACGCTCTTCTTGATAAAATCTTCAAGCTCGGCGAATAGAACTGCGACTCATATGCGAGTCCCGAACTTCATGACCTAGAGATTGAACAGTTGCAGCCAATAGATGTGGATGTGTTGCTGCCATGCTAGTGACTTTTTTTGATCCAAAGCTGCAGCTTCCTGCTTAGTCACAGAGGCTCTCTTGCTGAGCTGTGCAGATGATGATTGTTGTTTTTTCCTCCTCTTTTATAGACTGCCACAACATGTGTAACTGCCTTACTCAGGTGTCTCCTTATCACTTCTGCTCGACTCCAGATCCTACTGTGCTGCTTAAAACTTCCATATCATTCTTTGATATCTCTCGCTGCTCTTATGTAGGTCTTTACTGTAATAAATTTCTTTTTCATTTTATGAATCAAGACTCTATCCTCTCCTGCCTTATAACCCCTTTGACCTTCTCTCTGAGCTACTTGGAAAGCCCAGTCTTCTGGAATCTTGATGAGACTTTGAGCGCCCATCGAAGAGCAAAATGACACAAGGTGAGTGAAACTTCTAATAACTTGCGCAACCCCTAAATATTCTCAAATTTTGATGAAATTGCACCTGAATTATTATTTTATATAGTGGACTTCATTGGCACCTTCTAATAATTAAAAACTGAAACTTTATTTTTACCATGTAGTCGTGGACCACTCTAAATATATATATATATATATATATATACATATATATATATATACCACCTTAAAAGTATGCAAGCATTACAAACAGTATGAAATAGTACCACTAATACCATATTACATAAACTTTACAGTCCAGAGACTCGATTACAGTCGACAGCCGATACATTGCAACGGGTCTATAGGACATTTCTCCGCCGGACATTTCCTTCCGAAGTTGGACTGATGAAAATAATTCTTTACTTTTATAGAAGTTGGATTGATGAAAAAAATTCTTTTCCTTAAATAGTTCTAAGCTGGATTGATGAATCAAATTATATGCTTAAATAGAAGCTGGAATTATTAGCGAAATTCTTTACTTAAAAAAGAAATTGGGTTGACGAAAGAAATTCTTTGCCTAAATAGAAGTGGGATTGATGAAAGAATTCTTTGTTTCAATCGAAGTTGGATTTATGACAATTATCATGGACAATGGTAGAGTTACCTACTTACTGTTTGGGGGGGGGGGGGGGGGAAGGAATGTCCTGATACCATTGCAACAGTTGACAATTGAGTCAGTACTGTCAGTTGTACAGCAACATCCATTTCACTGGGGGGGGGAACTTTTCCCTTGCACAAATTGGAAGCAGTCTGATTCCATCCACCCCTACGTAGTAGACCCTGGGTTCACATATATGAAATTCCAAATCATTCCCCTATAACTGAAGAATTTTCACATGAACGAAATGGATAAAGCTTTTCATAACTGATCTAGTTTTAATTGTTCACTTGTAAGTAAGCACATTGCATCGAGTAAATATTTGCGAGGTGACGGCGCGTGCAAATAAATGCGAAGTTTACTTAAGAGCAACGATGGGAGTGAAAGCTGGAATAAGTCGACGGCAGAAATACAATCGCAGAATTACATACAGGGCTCAATGATTGATAAACCACTTTTAAACGTGTTAACAAAGATTTTAATTACACATTTAATTCCATGTTATATAACCGTTTTCTTAAACCTTATGTCTAGTAGAATATAATATCATTAGCAGTAAACTTCATTCGCGACAGTAATACACGCACAACGTAGTCTGGCTATCTGCACAGTGCAGAAAGTCTGTATTGATTGTAGCCTACATAGCATGCGCCGAAGCATAGAACGAAAATTCGTGACTTCAGGCTTTAATATTCATAAATACTCGTGAATATTAGGGCACTTTAATATTCATAAATATTCTAAGATGACGTCAGTGTTTCCGTTTCGCTTACAAACTAATTTAAGACTACTTATTTGAGAAAATGTGCAGTGGTTTTTCGGCGCCATACTTAGTAAAAATTCTTATACCCGCTACATACTTACTGGCAGCTCAGGCAGTCTCTCAGTCTTCGCAATTACCTTTTATTGTTTGAACTTTGAGGAACTTTGTGTGTGAAAAGGTGTGAAAATGGCCCTGAATTTTGTACAATTAATCAGGGATTTTGAAGAATTTAGAACGAAAAGAAATAACAAAATTTAATATTTGTTGACAAATTTTAATATTCGTAAATATTCACTAATTTCTACAAGTCTTAATATTCGTAATGTATATATTCGTTCTATGTGCCGAAGTAAGACGACTACTATGGGGTGAAAAGATAGCGTCAAATTGCACACTGTTTGTTCTTAGTGGCTTCAGAAAGAATTTGGCGATGCCTGATGGCTATGACAACATTATTCCTAGCCCGCCTGAGTTTCCAAAGCCTGAAGACGGGACTTACACAGAACTTGACGACTTTTCAAGCCACGTTTATGATATGGTAACTGATCATGCCTTTGATGGTAGCCAAATCGAGTCACCTTATAGTAGCCAAATCGAGTCACCTTATATGGATCAAGATGAAGAATTAAAAGAAACGGCTGATTACAAACGACAATCCGCCAATAATGATGATTATATTTGAAAAGTAACTTCCCAACTAAATAAGGAGTCAGATGATGGTTTCGAACGGGAAACACGTATTTTCTAACCAGTTTGGTCACATAAAATTCTTTTACAGCTATTTAAAGGTTTTTATCACAGATAATTATCATGAGAATAATATTAACTATATTTAGACGTTTAAAGCGTTCTCCTCGCTTTCTAAAGCATGCTTTTAATGAGAGGAATGCCTTCGCTTGATAGTCGATGATTGGTGTTGTGACTGTTGTCGCCACCAGGGTTTAAGGTGATCGTTATTTTCTGCCGTTTTATATTCGCATTCTACCATAGAGTTCGGGTTCTGTAAAGGTTAAATCTAGTTTAAATCGGGCCCTTATGTTTTGGTAGTGTTATGTGGATTTTGGTTCTTTTGCTCAGTCACCTTTTGGGTGCGTATTTTTCTGGTTGGGTACTTGGGTTCAAAAAGGGGAGCTGCAGTACCAGTAGGTTTGATGTTCCGATTCTGTCGTATTGGTGCTGGGGCTTACAATGGTATTCTGAGATGTTGTTTGATGATTGTTGTAATGAAAAAGATTGCTGTCTGATGAGTAGACCTTTTGCTTTAGAGTGTATACCTTATGCAAAGAAGTCACAGTGTTCCTTGATCATTGTTGTTTTAGCTCAAGGGGTAAGAGGCCTAAGCAATCATTTTACTAATTCACTCACTCATTCATTCATTCATTCATTCATTCATTCATTCATTCATTCAGAGTATCTATATAGCGTCCTTCCAAGATAATCTACTCAGAGGCGCTCCGGCGATAAGCAACAGTTTACATACTTCTTAGGCTTTAAAATAAAAGCAGTTCGGTTAAATAGGAAGTAAAGTAGGGTGTTGAAGTTCCAGTTTCCGTAATATAATGCTGCTTCTCTTTTTGCTGGTTGTGATTTGGAACGCTTTATATAGTCTTGAATTCAACTGCTCAGCAGAACATGGATTAGTTAAGCTGTCAGCTGGAGCTCCTGTTGCACATGGTAGATGAGTTATAGACATATTAAAACAAACACCAGATTTTAGTAGATAAATCTTTACAATGGAGGTATAAAAGATTAACGAGTTAGTAACGTTGAACTGGAAATTGCATAAATCTGCTCGCTACTGTACACTGCTGATCGCACACTTTTCAGTGCTACATTTTCTAAATTCTTAGCTTCTGGCAAGAAACTAAATGAGACTCTCAGATTTACCAAATACTTCAGAAATATCATGTTTTTCCTACGATATCAACATCAATCGAGCTTTGGCGTTGCAGGATTTGTCGAAAATGAGCGAAGATATAGGCTTGAAAATGGAACTTTGGAACTCATAATGGTTCCTATATGGAACTCCGATTTCTTATAAGTAAAAACATTTTCCACAGTAATATAAAACAGAAATTGGATAAAGAGCTTGAAATTTGAGTTATCATTATTACTTGAAACTTTTTGTTTAATAGATTGCATGCTAAACTAGTAAACTGCACTTGTGTCGTTTTGTATTCTGACGTCAACAACTAATTCTAATACTAAGTAATTAGTTTATACAGAAATTCTAAATTCAATTTAGTTATGAAATTTGAACATACAGGAGATGACAATTTTAAGACGTCTGAAGAAACGCAAGCAGTGCAACTGATTCTAATGTATTTCTGTTGTTCACTGATCCAATCTGATCTCATATAAACTGATGCAATCTAATCTAATCTAGTTAGAAAATCCCAATAGATTAAATTTGTGATCAACTCAGTTATCGACATACGATAAGATATTTGTGAATAACCTGCTTCGCCAAGTTAAAGACGGTCTTAGCCTGTGAGCCGAACTTGACCAGTCGAATTCCAGTAAATGGACTGCTGTGAAGGAATTAGAGAATGAGGTTCCAGATGTAGCACGTGCCATCTCCGGTGTAGTTGGATGTCTTATCAGTGTCGCAGATGCTTCCAAACGCATCGACCAGGAGGAGACAGATGTAAAAAGCAGGATCGTTGCCAAATGAATAGTGATACGATCAGCACAAGTAATTAATTCCTGTCAGAACAATAGACATTTTCTGAAGAGAATTGTACACCCCGTTGAGAATCGATACCTTTCATGAGAGAGGGAGAGAGACAGAGACATAGACAGAGGCAGAGCGACAGAGAGAGACAGAAAGGCAGATAGAGACAGAGAGACAGACAGGCATAGGACAGTAGAATAGAAAGAAAAACCGACGAAAACGTTCCAATGTAATCTGCACTAATCCAACTGTTGAGTATATAAATATTCGATTACGATTATGATTACGACCATTGTTGCATTAAATACATAATATCAAGAGTTACCAAAATCATGTAATTAAAGACGTTATTGTGTAACGTAATAACCATTCAGCAATCTCGCAACTCGCTGCTGCCACGGTCCCATAACCGTGAGATTCCTATGTGGGGGCCCGATAGCGCATTGGATAACACACTGGTATAGAGAGCGAGAGGTACCGAGTTCGAGACCCGTAAGGCTGCTATTAGCGCCGTGTATTGCAGGATGTCTGTTCTGTTAGTGGTTAAGATAGATTTATTTCTTCTGTCATTTGTGTTTTGTGAATTGTTTCAATTGCATAACATGTAAAATTATGTATGTATGTTGCTGTCTATTTTTCACTTGTGCTTGGGCTACCCTGACAGCGGGACATTACTTCCTTAAGGTTTTCCCCTTTGCTTTTTGTACCTCCAAGATTTATTGATGTATAAATATGATGTTTTGTTACTTGAAGCAATAAAAAACCATGGTTATGGTTATGGCTATATATATGCGCGTCAGACTATGGATGGAAAACCCATTACAGAAGCGCCCTTGTAGGTTCTTACAGGTGGCTATATAAATAGCCAGATATAGGGTTGCCAGATACACGGGTGGCTAAAGGAGGACACAGAACGCCGGAAAGGAGGACAAAGGAGGACGCATTGAGTGCTTCACTCCGGAGTCCGAGGGTCTCCTAAGTAACCAAGAAACGAAGTTACATTGAAAAGCTGTATATAAAATCAGTTGAGGCATTACATCATAATGTTGCAAAGTATTTATTTATCAGTCGCATCTTCTTCATTACGCACAGCATTTATCTAAGGAGCTAACTCTCAACAGCAAATCCTCGTTACCAATAACACATGCATAGAACTTCTCAAGGAACATTCTGAAATATTATACTTTACAAGAATGATTCCCTTTATAGAGTCAACAGACAGACAATAAATTAATTTTCCTTGTTCATTGAGCATTGTTAATCAAGGAGAACACTTGTAAACGGTGCAGTTGCAGGAATACAGACGAAAAATTTGTAACTGTTAATTAACCTTTACCACTCCAGTGGCCGCTGTGACCGGACAAAATAATATAAAACCGGCTTTACTCCTATGTCCGGCCTAGGCGGACATTAGTTTGTGAAGGCACTAGGAGCTCCTATGTATGTATGTATGTATATATGTTTGATTGTATGTATGTATGTATGTATGTATGTATGTATGTATGTATGTAGTATGTATGTATGCACGACATTGCACGTACATGTTTCTAAGTACTTACATATAATATATACATATGTGCAAACATACACATATATATACATATACATGTATACATACATACACATATATACATATACACACATATACATTATTATATATATATACATATATATATATACATATATATACATACATATATACACATACATATACATATATATACATAAATGCATACATACATACATACATATATATACATATATATACATGTATATACATATATATAAATATATATAAATATATATATATATATATACATATATATACATATATATATACATACATACATACATGCATACATAAATACTTACATATACATATATACATACACATATACATATATACATATATATATATACATATATATATACATGTGCACATATACATATATATATATACATACATATACATATACATATACATACATGTACATATATTTATATATACTTATGTATACATATTTATACATATACATATATAATCATATATATACATATATATATAAATATATCTACATATATATACATATATATATACATACATATATAGATACATACATATATACATACATACATACATACATATATACATACATATATACATGCATACATACATAGATATATATACATACATTACATATATACATACATATATATACATACATACATATACACACACATACATACATACATACATACATACATACATACATACATACATACATACATACATACATACATACATACATACATACATACATACATACATACATTGGACCTTGATATGTTAGACAGTGAGTATGTTGTTCCGTCGTATTTAGTGCAATTTTATTCGGAGCTGGAGGGGCTGGCGCGGAAAAATATTAGGAGTGGTAAAGGTTAAGTAATTCTGAAAAACAACCTGCATTTTTGCATCTTTGGAAAAATGAACTCACTGTTCATACAGGAGAATTAATAAAACTGTTCATTCTTGCCTTGCATGACTGATTTAAGATTGCAGTTTTGGTCAAACAATTGCATCATCCACAATGATACCCTTTATTTCTTCTTAGGCAGACTAGGCTGTTTAGCACAATGTTTAGGGGAACTTAGGGATAATGATGCGCGTGTAAAGATGGTAAAACAGTTAATAACTGCCACAAAATAATAGCTAATAGCCCAATTAACATCAATACAACAAACATACAAAAAGCCGGACATTTTTCCATGTTTATAGCTTTGCCTGCCGGATAGAGGACATGAGGCCAAAAAAGGAGGACATAATCCTCCTTTTGCCGGACGTCTGACAACCCTAACCAGATATATGCAATTATGCATGCATATATTCATAAATATACATTACACATACATGCCTACATCCATCCATTGATCGTCCGTCCATACTTACGCACCTGCCCTCCCTCCATCCATTATTCACGCTCTAGGTTTTCTCTTTTGTAAAATTTGCATTGGTCCTAGCGCCAGTTCTCTTGGAAAATCCGAGAATAGAAATGTATGATGAACATAGTATTAGCTCACATCAGTTAGACCTATCTAGACCTATTCTCTATCTAGGTCTAGGCACACAAACAAAGACCTGTAGGCTACTATATGAGTAGGTTTACTAGGTTCGCCAAAGGAAGATTAGACCTTGATTCCCACTCGCAAACGCCCAGCGGCATGTACAGTGACAGACTCGCACAGGTCCTGAATATGCTGTGCTGTGTATTGGTCGACTGCTGTCTTGTAGAGATTAAAGCCTAAGGATTTTAGTTTGGGCTAAGGCGAGAGATATAGACAGACAGGCAGACTGACAGACAGACAGGTGGACACACAGACACACAGAAACACAGACACACGTAGATATAGAAACAATCCAATATACAGACATGCAAAGACCATAAAAGGATGAGGTACACGTCATGCGAACATCCCGCCTCCATGCACGGCCGAATCTGTCATTCCGTTCAAACGACAATGTCAAACGCTGTCACCAGGGTCTCGCCCCAAGTTATAACCGTGAGATCTGTTGTTTGATTTCAGGTGTCCCAGGGCGTCGCCTACTATGCTCCGCAGAA
>JACEVL010001737.1:0-25575 GCA_020284085.1 Aporrectodea caliginosa
TCCCACAAGACTTGTGCTGCCGTCCCTGACAAGGAACATATTAACTGACTCAGGCGTTCCGAATCAGTCCAAGAGTTATGTTTAGCGCAGATCTCATATTTAGCCAAAATTGCTTCAATCTAATTTCAGCCATTGCCTTGGTTTCATCTGACCTGTTTCCAGCGATTCGGAGACCTGGGTTTTACTGTCGGGCATTACCAAACTCGAAGGACTCTTCCTTTCAGGGCTTTTGTCTGGCTTGCCAAAGACATCTTTAGACTGCAGAGTTTGCTATCTTCTGCCTTGCCTCTGCGAATAGCAATTCTGAGTCTTTATCAGCCTCCTTGGCTTTCCATCGCGATTTAACTTCCTGTAGACGAAGTCTCACCATCTCGGCCTGTAGTTTCACTTCCTCCCATTCTGAAAGTATTGATCTGTCCCTAGGCTTAGGACATACAGGAAAAGCGATGTGCATCTCTTGATATCTCTGACTTAGGCGGGCGGACGGGTACCGGATTCAAGGGATCGTTCCCTGTTTCCCCAGCATTGTCTCTGTCCGGGCCACTACTCATCGAGGATAACATTGGTTCGAACGAGCAGCTGACGTCGGATAATGCGGTGTAAATTACAGATGGTTGAGTTGTTACGCTGAAAGCCGATTTGGTGACGACCGATATTAGTTTGTTCGTTTGTCTGCTATCATTGACATTGTTAAATAGAAGTTGGATTGGTGGAAATAATTTTTACCATAAATAGAAGCTGGATTGATGAATCTAAGTTTTTGATGCAACAGAAGCTGGATTGAAGAAAATAATTGTTTCCGTAAGTGGAAGCTGGACCCACGAGAACAGATCTTTGCCTACATAAAAGTTCCATTGATGAAAAATAATTCTTTGGTTAAATAGAAGTTGGGTCATTTTTTTCAAAAAATGAAAGCTGGATTGATTAAAAAATTCTTCATAAAATGTAAGCGGGATTGATGATAGTTATCATGGTCATAGGTAGACTGCTTACTTACCAACGTGAAGTACGGCATTAAAGACATTCAAATAATTTACCAAATTAAAGTACGGGATTGAAAGCATGGTCTGAATTTACAAACCTAAACTACGGGTATACCGTGAAGGCGTGAACCTTTTGTCGTGAACCTGTTGTCGTGAACCTTTTGTCGTGAACCTTTTGTCATCAACCTATTGTCGTCAACCTTTTGTCGTCAACCTTGTGTCGTGAACCTTTTGGCAGAGAACCAATTGTCGTGAACATTTTTTTAATTCATTAAAATCAATATGTATACGAAAAATTATAATTTCATTTAATATGCAAGAAATAAAAAAATGGCATCCAAAAGTACCTGAAAGTGTCCTAAAGTGTCCGTATTTCACATTCACTAAGGTAGACAAAATAATCCAAGCTGGTTCTACGTTTTCCGTAGAAAAAGCAGCGTAGAATAGCTATGGGGTTTGTCATACCCCACCTCACCTCCAAAGGGTTAACCAGGGCCGGCCTTAGGCACAGGCAAAGCAACCAGTTGCCATGGGGGAGCCAAGGTCTAGGGGCGCCATTTTGACACGAGCTGTGTTTTAACAGTTTAATGTTTTTCACTTTCTAGCTATTTTTTCAATCAAAATGATTATTTTGAATTCAAAACTTTCGCTTTTGGAACAAATTTAAAATAATTATTGATTTCATTGCATCTTTTCAAGTAATTCAATTTCAACAATGCAAATTTTTTTAACCATTAAAATTCAAAATTTTCACGCCAATCTATGCTCTTTTATAGTCTGTAGCCTATCTGTGACCTGACCGTCCGTAAATCTGATGCTGCATAGTGACATCTTTCGACTGAAAATGCCAACAATTGAAGAAATATTGCAGTACTTGATTGCTGCCCGTCCTAAGACGGTGAGCTTAACGAGCTCGGGCGAGCGATTTAAAACGAGCCCGCCCGTGCAGCCTGGCCTCAGGCCGCATGTTGGACATCATGGTAATAGACTATCGCGTCAATGGGTTTATTTAGGGGTTTTGCGGGTTAAATCTCTCAAGTAAATTGCCTAAAATTTTTAACATGTTACTTAATGCGAAATACAGGAAAAATTACTGAACTTTTTCGACCATTTCCTTTGGAAACCCCACGAAAACGTAAAAGTTAACGCCCAGTCATCAGCTATAGTAGTTCGTTTGTAATATAACTTTCAGGTACTTTTGCCAACGCCTACTCATCAGTATTCAAGTGACCTAATTAGTTCACTCAGGTACACTACCGGCCGGCTTCAACGTTCGGCACGTAAGCTACTCTTTTTCTACGGACTGTGGTGTCCAGTCAACGAGATCAGCTGGCCCATGATCGGGACCGGGTTCACCCTTATCCCTCGCAACCTACTACGCCGCCAACCTCACCGTCGATTCCGACGCCGAGTGGAGTGCGGCTTGCCACCTGGAATATTCGTTCTCTGCGCAGCAAGTATCTGGCAGTTGCAGACACGATACAATTGAATAACATTGATCTTCTCGTAATCACAGAATCGTGGCACCGATCGTCTACCGATGTTGCCCTGTGCCGCTCAACGCCTCCGGATTTCTCCTTCATCGATCGCCCAAGACCTGGAGCCCTGGACAGGAACTCACGCGGTGGTGGACTTGTCATCTTCTACCGAAACTCACTTCGTATCAAAAAGATCAATCTCTCCTCATCTCCGACTACCTTTGAGGCGCTCGCGGCCTCTGTCTCGACGCTTCGAGGACCTCTTTCGGTCCTGGCCGTTTATCGACCAGGCTCATCACCGCCGTCGCAGACTTTCTTCGACGAATTTGCAACCTTCTTGGAACAGTTTGTGTTATATAACACGCAGATTGTCATTGCTGGAGATTTAAACCTCCACCTTGAAGATCTTACTTCGCCTGCAGCAAACGACTTCCGGGCTATTGCGGAGCAGTTTGGATTGACTCAGCATGTGGCTGAGCCGACGCATCGGAGTGGCGGCTGGCATGATGTTGTCATCTCGCGAGACGATTGTGAGCTGACAGACCTTCAGATCTCCCCACCGACAATCTCTGATCACGGTCTAGTTACAGCAACCATTTCCTTTCTTCACGATGTTCCATCTACCATCATCAAGCATGTCCGTGGTTGGCGAGACCTGGACCGGGATGCGTTCAAGGCCGCACTCATGGAGGTACCGGGGGTTGCTGATCCGTCTACATTAGCGGACCTTTCAGTCGAGGAAGCCTTCGCAACCTACAAAGCGACTATGACCAGCCTCATCGACCGGTTCCTCCCGTTGCGCCCGGCCAAAGTCCGCCGGTGCCCCCTTTCTCCATGGTTCGACAAGGAGTGCCGCTCCCTGCGGCGACAGGCTCGCCGACACGAAAGGAAATACAGACGCACCAGGTTTCCATCGGACCGGTCTGCCTGGGTGCAGTTTGTCCGTAACATGCACCGTCATTACAGAGAAAAGGAGAGGACATACTGGGAGACCAGGATTGCCTCCCACGCCAGAGAACCAAAGCGGCTGTGGGCCACAATCGATGCTCTTCTCGGTCGTTGCCTTCCTCCGAATGATCCGCTCTTCACTGCCGATGACTTTCTGGCTTCGTATACAGCCAAGATACTCGATGTTCGCCGTGCCACTGAAAATGCTTCACCTCCTCAACACTCTACTACCGATTGCCGTCTGCCTTCCTTGAACACGGTTACCAGTGAAGAGCTACGCCGCCTCGTTCTCGCGTCGCCGCCAAAGTCATGTGAACTGGACCCGCTACCTACCTTCCTGCTCCAAGAGTACGTGGATGTTCTACTCCCGCTACTCACAGTCCTGTGCAATCGGTCCATCCAAGACGGTGTTCTGCCTCCATCGCAGAAAAGATCCATCCTGATCCCTGTACTAAAGAGCGACGGCTTAGACCCTTCGGACCCTGCGAACTACAGACCGATAGCAAACGTTTCGTTCCTGTCTAAAGTCATCGAAAAGATAGTTGCAGGTCAACTCATCACCTACCTAGACGGGAACAATCTTCTACCATCCTGCCAGTCCGGCTTCCGAAAATTCCATTCAACTGAGACTCTCTTGCTCCGGCTTCTGTCCGACATCTACGGGGCAATAGACAGATCAGAGCTCACCTTGCTGGCCCTATTTGACGTTAGCGCCGCTTTTGACACTGTAGACCACGAAATTCTTCTTAAGCGGTTGCACGTCTCGTTTGGGCTGTCTGGAAATTTTCTGGAATGGATTGGCTCCTTTCTCCACGGGCGCTCTCTTAGTGTGGTGCATGGTCCGACTAGGTCTCGGTGGGTCCCAGCTCTGTACGGTCTGCCCCAGGGCTCCGTCCTTGGCCCCTCCTGTACATTATTTACACTTCTGGACTTGCCTCACTCCTTGCGGAGCACGCGGTCCTGGGTCAGCTTTACGCAGATGACATACAGGCATACTTGCACTGTCTGTCATCATATGCCACCTCTGCAGTCCGTGCTATGAGTCGGACACTGGATGCTTTGGCGATGTGGATGTCGTCAAACCGCCTTCGCCTTAACTCGGCAAAGACTAAATTCATTTGGCTGGGCACCCGGCAGCAGCTTGCTAAGCTTGATTTAGCCACCCTTGCTGCTGAATTCCCCAGTTACACTTTCTCTGCTACTGTTCGCGACCTTGGCCTCCTACTGGACCAAGAACTTACTCTTGCTCCTCATCTCCATAGTCTTAGTCGCAATTGCTTCTACCAGTTGCGTCAGCTTCGCACCGTCGCACGGTCACTGACACCCAGTGCTGCAACCACTTTACTGCATTCCTTTGTCTGTGCTCGACTTGACATCTGCTCTTCGCTTTACTCCGGTTTACCGTCTGGTCGTCTGGCGTGCCTCGACCGGGTGCTCCGCTCTGCGGCGCGCCTTATTGGCCGAATACCCAAATTCGGCCATGTGTCTAACTACATGCTGGAAACCTTACACTGGCTCCCTATCCGTCAGCGCATTGCGTACAGGATCGCCTCCCTGGTGTGGCGATGTCAGTTGGGCCTTGCCCCATCCTATCTGCGGGACCTCTGTAGTCCCGTTTCGGGCGCCCAGGGTAGTCGCTCCCTTCGCTCCTCTGGGAGGGGCGTGCTCATAGTCCCGTTTGCCCGCACAGCTACAATGCAAAATCGTGCTTTCTCAGTGGTGGGCCCGACCGTCTGGAATGGGCTGCCCTTGGAATTGCGCTTGCTTCCCAGAACGCTCTCTGACTTATTCTATGTTAACCTGAAAACTGTTCTTTTTGGCCGTGCTGGAGTCGGGAGCACCTCTGAGTAGTTTCCTTGAAGAGATGCTATATAAATGTCCTGAATGAATGAATGAATGAACTAATACTGCAGCTATTTGCTTAAATTGCTTTCAGCCTTATTGTGTTTTGATAAACTGAAAACTGATAGAGAAAAACTACTCGCAGAAACAAATTTCCGATTACTTCAACAATTAAATTTTTGTATTAAATATAATATTTTTTTTCTGTAATTCGAATTTTTCGGTAAATCGAAGTGTTTTTGCTTTTTAACATTCCCCCAAAATTCAAATTATTCAGGGTTGAGTATTATAGGCCCTAATAAAAAAATTAATTAAGTTGAGCGTAATGTTCTGACTGGTTCATCATTGGGTTGCGACTTGGGATGGACCGTGGAGTGTGGATCAGAGGGCGCCAAATGTATGTTTTGCATGGGGCGCCATTTGGGCTAGGGCCGGCCCTGGGGTTAACAGTAGCCTATCGATCTGATACAATTACAGAAACAGAACACAACCAAGTCAAAAGGTACTCCGTGATTCAACCGATCACATTTCAAATAATATAGTTCAAAATGTACGATTAGTAGTCGCTTTTTGTAAATGTCTATGATTAGTTCTAATTTACAAAATCCTAGCACTTATAAACTCCTTTTCGCTAACTGGCGTTCTACAAATCTTAACAGGACCAGGGCAAAGATCAACGCTAAAGAAGTCCGAGAATTTCCCTCCACCGTCACCTTACGGTCGTCCTTAACTTAAAGATTTAGCTACCCGTTAAATAGATAGCAAATTAGCGGTTACTTAGACTTAATTTACGGGGCTCAGGGTTTTCAATTTCCCTTGGAAACCAAAAGAAAACACACAAAACCACCCAAACGATGGCCGACCAACAAGAAAAGCATCTATCAACTAAGCGTCTCAATACTACTCCAAGATGACGTCAGAGCTAACTGACCGAACAAACACAGGTAACCTATATAGCGACTCTGCCATTGGAGCAGATTCGCACCAAATCTATTTGCGTCAAGTTGCCATAGAATTGTGAAGGAGAGTGCTTAGAGCGCTCAGAGACCTGGGCCCTCACAAAACCAAAACATCAAGGTTGAAGTAATTAACCTAGTTTTCAGGAGTTATAAAGCAGTGCCAACGATAGAATTGTTTAATTCTGCGATTGAACACAACGATCATACACATCAACATATTCCAGGTATTTCTCTACAATTCCTTCCAGAAGACTGACAATATTCTGTCTCAAATGAGATGATATGATACTACAATCTGACCCCAGGCTGTAACATTGACTATAACATAAACCAGGCTACGTTACAAACACAAACACAAACATACATATATACATACACACATGCATACATACATATATAAATACATACATACAAGCATACATACATACATACATACATACATACATACATACATATATACATCCATCAATACACACAAATATATATATACATACAAATATACATCCCTACATATATAGGCTACATGTATGAAGTGCTATTATCTGTAATAGTACCCTTTTGCTGCGTCACGTTTGGCAGAGTTGACTTTACCTACTATAAGTGTTGTCGAAAAATGACACTGAACACGTCCATAGAAATAGATTAAATTATATTAATAGTCAAGGAGCACTATGTAGGAAAAACATATCCCGTGGGCGCTTTAATGAAAGAAACATGTGTGATACGTCGTTTGAAAGGTATTTTAACATAGAATAAGAAAAGTCATGATGCCAAGCCAGAATATGCTGCAGGCAGGCACAATTCAAGATGGCGTCCAACATGGCGGAACATAGTCGGATAGATATGCCACATGACCCCAAAAAATTGCAAGAAAACGTTTTATGTTGGTTTTCTGGTGTATTAGGTCTGGAGAATAACATACTGAAAGTTTCTCGAAATCGGACCACGGGATCACCCCCAAAAATACATTTTAAACAAAGATGGCGGCCAATATGGCGCCAATACAGAAAACAGTATATATCAGGTCATAGGTAAGCTAAATAACAAAATGAAGTGTCAAATTTAACATTATCAAGGTCATATTGTGAAACCAGAAAGACTGCCTCCAAAACCTTCGGCCACAAACCTTCACGCTCGGCGAGCTTACCTACAAGTTATGCAGTGGTTGGACAAGTGTGACGACATGGATCCAACTGAATGCGGCTGGATTATACAAGATGGAAAATTTATTCCAATCATGATGGATATTAGTTGGTCTGGTGCAGAGTCCTGCACCAGACCAACTGCTCAAAATGATCCGATGTAGTTGCTCTGCACGATGCAACACGTTGAAATGTAGCTGCAAAAGACATGGGCTCGAATGCACCACAGCTTGTGGACAATGTCAGCATGGCAACTGTGACAATATGACTCAAGAGCCAGTTTCAGATGAAGAGAACATCGAGGACTACCTGTGAAATGTTGACTTAGACCAAACTATGTCCTATTCTTAATAGATGTTAAATATAATTAATGTTATGAGTTACTTTCAAAGATAAGCCAAAGAAATTTGCTGAATTTTAACATATGCAAGTAAAATTTTGTTATACATATTTTTGTGTTTTGGCCTGATATATACATATTTTTGTGTTTTGGGGCCATATTGGCCGCCATCTTGGATAGTAACATTCCGACACTACTGCAACTACGATAAATCGATTTCTTTACCTTGAAAATATTATATTAGACACTTCATTTGTTATTGTAGCTTACCTATGACCTGATATATACATATTTTTGTGTTTTGGCGGCCATATTGGCCGCCATCTTGGATAGTAAGATTCCGACACTATTGCCACTATGATAAATCGATTCCTCGACCTTGATAATGTTAAATTTGAAACTTCATTTTGTTATTTAGCTTACCTATGACCTGATATATACTGTTTTCTGTATTGGCGCCATATTGGCCGCCATCTTTGTTTAAAATGTATTTTTGTGGATGATCCCGTGGTCGATTTCGAGAAACTTTCAGTATGTTATTCTCCAGACCTAATATAAAAGTTTTCTTGCAATTTTTTTGGGTCATGTGGCATATCTATCCGACTATGTTCCGCCATGTTGGACGCCATCTTGAATTGTGCCTGCCTGCAGCATATTCTGGCTTGGCACCATGACTTTTCTAATTCTATGTTAAAATACCTTTCTAATGACGTATCACACATGTTTCTTTCATTAAAGCGCCCACGGGATACCATTTGCTCCCTGACTATAAAAACAAGTCAATTCATTTTACTAAGTTTCAATAAATCCTAACTACGGTACCTAGAGTGGCGTATTATATTGCTCTAAATAGATTTTATGAGGCTTATCCGAATTCACCCGTTGTGATGCTCATCAGTTTCACTTCTACAATCGTCGAGCTAAAATTCATAGAGTTAGACATCGTAGTTGTAGATTCTCATGGTTCAATTGATGACATCGAATGCGACCTTCTCCATTGTTCGTCTTCGTATGTACTTGTAACACCGTATATGTCAATCCACTCGTTCGTAGATTGTATTGCTTTTTAAGTTCCTCGTATTACACAGTGCGAATTGTTCAGCTCAGAAACGATGATCGATCGTTCCAACTCGCTTCACACGGCAACTCAGCACGAGAAATGATAGTTCGTCCAAGCTTACACTGGCTCGCCATCGTTCAAATTCTTATGCTACTTTAATGTCCATTTCACGATGTCGTGGCTTCATTTTTAAAACACCAACATTCGACGTATTAAAGTCCGTTATTCCTCGCTTCGAACTAACGTCTTAAACTTTAATCCACTTTGATCGCTTCTACGTAAGACGATCCGCAATATCCATTACGACTCAACTCCATCTCACCATCTCTCTCCTCTCGAACGACCTTTCACCAACTGATTTTCCGTTTAACTGTCTGTTGCTGTTTTCAATTTGTAGAGCGTCATTCGTCGCTAGGCAACGTATCACGTCACGTGATATTTAAGTTTACAAATTTAAAAGGCCTTACAATACAATACAATACAATACAATACAACTGATCTTTGATATCGCCCTTCTTACGAAGTTCAGAAGTGCCGCACGCCTCGACGGCGCAGAAGCAATTATATTGCAGAGCAATTGTGCGCGAAGGACTTGCTCAAGGTCCCTACGCGGACGGCTTGAGGTGGATTCGAACCTGCAACCCTCCGGCTGCAAGGCAACGAACATACCCCGATACCACCGCGCCCCACTTAGTTATACTAATATTATATTACGCAGCGCCACTACATTTATATATCGCCACTTTAATTGACTATCTTATTCTGAAGCTTATAAAAATTAGTTAATAATGCATACATACATTTGGTAATGTTTAAGACATTACCAAATGTCTTAAACAAGACATTTGGTATGAATACATGCATATACACACATAGAAAATATATACATGAATGCATACATGCATACATACATGCACACATAACACATGCATACTTACACACATACATACATACACACATATATAAATACATACTAATATACATCCATAAATATTATACATGTTCACGCGTATAATGTATATACACACATACCGGGTGGGCCATTAAAAATGAGAACATCGCGTTCAATCGTGTTTAATACAATATCAGATTGTGTTTTGAGTAAATCTTAAACACGTAAATTATTCTATTATGTCCCTACTTACCAAATCAAGCCAGTTCGACGTATTTTGAAGAAAGATTGACAACTTAAAGCGTACAATCGTGTGCTGGGGTAGTTGATAACGAATTCAGGATGTAAATTAAACGCCTGCCACGAAGTCAGCAGCTCCCGGTATTTGAAATGTTTCCTAACAAGAGAATTAAGAGCACGAAGCATTTGGTTAACAGATGAAAAGACATTTACAGTTGCCACACCAGTCAATATTATTTTCAAAGTGATCATGTTTATTCCGAGTAAGAAAGAAAGCAAATTCCAGCAACAAGACTCGTATGCGAACGTGTACATTTCAGTCATCATGGTTTCGGATGTCGAAGACTCCAAGATCCTTGGTTTCGGTCGGTGTTTCTCGGATGGAAAAAACCAATGTAGTGTTTGTTGGACCCGAAGTCAAAGTAAGCAGTAAATACTATTGTGATCACGTTCTAGAAAGAGGTTTACGTCCTGAGCAAGATGTAATCGTCACAATTGGACGTTGCAGCAGGGCGGAGCTCTTTCAGACCAGCCAGATCAAAGCACTCAACTTCCATCATCAGGAGAACCTTCATCGAATTAGACGTGTGGCCTCCAAATAGCCTAGACCTAAACCCGGTAGACTATGCTGTTTGGGGTGCCCTGTAAACAAAAGTCTACCTTCGTCGTAAATTCACAACAAACTGAAGTTGAGGAATGCCGAAAAATGTCCCAGAGATTTATAGACATGAGCATCATTATAACGATCGCGTGGCACAACGTTTAGAAGAAATTGTTGAAAACCGAGGCAGACACATAGAATATAAAATTTTGCAACAAATTACTTGCATTTTGAAAAGAAAAAAGAAATTAATTATATAAATAATTAAGATTGAACGTGATGTTCTCATTTTTAATGGCCCACCCTGTATATAAAAATATACAAATATATACATGCATGCATACGTACATACATAAATGCATGCATGCATACAAACATACATACACACATACGTACATACATACAGATATACATGCATACATCCATCCCACCATACATAGATTCATCCCTGCATATCATACGACACATACGTACATACATACATAGATACGTACATGCATATATGCATACATACATACATACATACGTTCATACGTACATACTTGCATGCATACATTCATACATACATACATACATACATACATACTAGGGGTCTGCGGGTATTCCCGTACCCGCGGGTTTACCCGTACCCGACCCGTACCCGCGGGTCGGGTACGGTTCGGGTAGACATTTTACGGGTCGGGTCGGGTACGGGTAGGAGCATTACGGGTACGGGTATACCCGGTTTTACCCGTAACGAACTGAAGCTTTGGGGCTTACATACAATAATGAGTCTTTCACCTTCAGAGGCTTACTTTAACTGGCGGTATCCTGACTAAGTACCAGCTCCTTGTGTTGACCTATGTCTTAGTGAGCTTGCCATTCATTTATAGATGTTCAATTTGAAGTTACAAAATAGCTTCCTTCCATTAGCACTATCCGATCCCAGGGCTTCCACATAATGTCTCATCTGAGTTTCAGTCCTGACAGCCTGTGTCGGAAGTCGCTGACGCCGAGCTTGGCAGTCCAGCAGTCGTGTTTTCTTTAAAACAGGTTGTTGCAGTTACGGTAGTTGAGGCTAGGCATAGTTGAAACACCAAATCTGTCACCCTTTTCCTCTGAGAAATACTTAAACTATTCAAATATCGGCATTTTGTGGCAAAGTGCCGTGTTATGGCTGGCTGCATAAAAGATATTATTATATTTTTAAATCGCCCGAGGTGAGAGTAATTCCAGAGACTCTAAGAAACTATCCGAAGAGTTTTGTCGTTCTGGAGTTAACGGCCATCTTCAGCGGTCAAATGTGAATACGTGCATCGAAAAGCAACAGCATTGAACCGTTGTGTGCAAATTGAAACACGCTGAAAGAGGCGTGCTGTCTCCTGCGGGTCCCCGAAATAGGTTATTATTATTATTATTATTATTATTATTTTTTTTTTTGCCCCGAGGTATACATGATCCCTCAGGGACTTAGAAACTATCCTAAGGTGTGCTATCTGGAGTTAGTGGTCCTCGTCCTCGGTGCAATAATTATTATTATTATTATTATTATTATTATTATTATTATTATTATTATTATTATTATCATTATTATTATTATTATTATTATTATTATTATTATTATTATTATTATTATTATTATTATTATTATTATTATTATTATTATTATTGCTGTGATCATCACTGTGATCGTCAGACTATTGTTATTACTACCACATGCTTTGTTAGACCATTGGACTGGCAGGGACTGGGATCATAGGAAGTCCTATTAAATACTTGGCGGGTACGGTACGGGTACGGATATATACCCGCGGGTACGGGTCGGGTTGGGTAGTAATTTTGAGTACGGGTCGGGTACGGGTACGGGTACGGGTAAAGGTCCTGTGTTACTGGTACGGGTCGGGTAGCAAAATGCTCTACCCGCAGACCTCTAAAACATACCTACATACATACATACATACATACATACATACATACATACATACATACATACATACATACATACATACATACATACATACATACATACATACATACATACATACATACATACAAATATACATGCATGCATCCATCCCACCAGACATAGATTCATCCCTGCATGCATACGCACATACTTACATTATGTGCATACATACATACATGCATACATAGATACATACATACATACATTCATACATACATACATACTTACCACAGACGTCGGAAGAACTTCAATTCAAGTATTAGAACGATCACTGCGGTGTCGAATACTTAAGTTACAACAAACGATTTTTTGTTTCGTACTTTGAATCTAACATTGTGTCATGATTCAATTTTTTTTCGTAAGTGCACTCACTCTGTCCAACGTAAACTTGGAGCATTAATTTCGACTTTCTGTTAAAATGGCATAAAATCCACCAGTCTTATATTTCGGTGGGGTCAATCTGACCCCAGGTGTGCTAAATGTGTTGGCAAGGAAGGTGTGCGTCATAGGTTTAAATACACTTCCGAACAACAGGTGGCGATTGTTGATCTAGAATGTAACCGAGTCCAAAGTTGTTATGTAAATGCAAATGTCCAAAATTATCTGCGTCGTTGAATTTAAATGGGCAAATTCTTAGTGCACAAGATTGTTGATCAGCCACAACCAAGCTGTAGCAGAGTCCAATGTTATTATGCAAACGTCTTCAATTATCTTTATTGTTTTCTTGATTTAAGGAAATTCTTATAGCACACAGCAGCCAACTGGTGTCCTTGCAGTGAGCGAGCATTAATTATTATTATCCAGTGGATACAACTAAGCTTTGTTCGTAGCAACCTTTATGGCAGGTGAAGTAGTGCTATATGGATTTTTTAATATTCAGCGGTGAACGAATCCATTTGTTTACTATATGGGGTCCGATAGCGCATTGGATAACACACTGGCGTAGAGAGCGAGAGGTACCGAGTTCGAGCTCCATAGGGCGGATATGCTTTGTAGGCTGCTATTAGCGCCGTGTATTGCAGGCTGTCTGTTCTGTTAGTAGTTAAGATTAATTGCATAGCATGTAAATGTACAGCGCAGTGCGTTTGTCAGGCGCTTCAATAAAGAAAAGATTATAATTATTATTATTACTACTAAATTCTTGTAGTAGTCCTTCAAAGATTGCTGTGTTAGCGGTAATTAATTTTGAATTCCTGTTGACTAATTGATTGATCAGATCCGCGGTCACCCCATACATTAAAAATACGTAGTGAATCCGTTCACGTCCCGGACGTGAGCGGAATCCAGGCAACTACATTCACGCCCGCTACGCTATGGCTAAAGCATGTCATGTGAACTTGCTAACTAACGTCGGAATTTTCAATGGCGGACATCTTGAGGGTCGGTTAGGGTCAGGTAAGGCGCCGTGAGGGTCGGTTAGGGTCATGGTTAGGGTTTGTGCCGTCGTTAAAAAATAGACAACAATCTTTTGGAAGTGTTTGTCGATCGGCTCCATTCACGTCCACAAAATCATGTGAAATTTATTGACCAATTGCGTAGCGGGCGCGATTCGAGGGTTCGTGGCCACTATTCCGGGTCCGCTATAATTCCGGGTCCGCTATAATTCCGGGTCCGCTATTCCGGACTACTAGCGTGGTTGACATGCTGCGCAAAATGTACGATATTTTCTAATGACGACACTAACCCTAACCCTGACAATAACGGACCCTCACGACGCGGAGTCAGACGGATCTCAAAAATAGCGGACCTCGGAATAGCGGACACCCAGAATAGCGGACCCGGAATAGTAGGCCGGTACCGATTCGAGTTCTGTGTACACGGTCACGTCGGTCTCTCTCTCTCTCTCTCTCTCTCTCTCTCTCTCTCTCTCTCTCTCTCTCTATCTCTCTCTCTCTCTCTCTCTCTCTCTCTCTCTCTCTCTCTCTCTCTCTCTCTCTCTCTCTCTCTGACGCGGGTTTTGTGTGGCGCTGATACATTATTTCAAAGATTAACATTCCAGTTATATTTTCAGAGCAAAACAGACGTTTAGTAGCCTACCCAGTCTGGGCACTAAACATATTTAATCAGGCTAAACGCGGACTATCGCTTATTCTCAGCCGTGCAGATAAACGAAGGGCATGTCTTACTGTTCTTACATGACATGTTCCCGACCAGATATTATTGTTGGTTGACATACTGGACATAGTCTGCGCCCTCGCGCGCATGATCGAGAAATACCATCGGCAGACTGTCTCACCAGAAAACCTTAATAATTGGGATGATTTATCAAAGCTAAATAACATTCACGATAAATAACATGTGAACATACAATTTATAGAATGCATAAAAAGTCTAATCTAGAAATAGAGATACCATTCCTTTAAACTTTCATGAGTTATCCCGTAGTTTAGGTTGGTAAATTATTTGAATTTATTCAATGCTGTACTTGACGTTGGTATGTAAGCAGTCTACCTATGTCCATGACAACTATCATCAATCCCGCCTCCATTTCACAGAGAAATGCTTTTTCATAAGTCCAACTTTTCATCAATCGAACACTTATTTAAGCAAAGAACTATTCTCATGGGCCCATATTCTACTTACCGGAGCAATTATTTTCATCAATCCAGCTTCTATTGCATCATAAAGTTACATTTATCAATGCAGCTTCAATTTACGGTAAACAAATATTTCCATCATTCCAACTTTTATTTGAACACAGAAATGGTTTCATCAATCCCACTTCCATTTAGGGAAACAATTTTTTCATCAATCCGGCTTCCATTTTAATTTGACGATATAAAATAATTTAGCAACCTAAACTACGGGTTTACCCTTTCATGTAAGCCAAAATGCGGTTTGCAATTGGTCTTACAATAAAGAATATTCTATTCTATTCTATATCAGATATCGTGGCTATATTTTGCGGATATGTATATAATCGTTAACTTGTATGCAATGAGGACGGAGGACAGCTAGGTCAAGTAAACCGAACAAGTCAATGAACATAAATTCAATAATTTAAAAAAAATAAAATAGCGTGTGGACGAAAAGGGTTAGGCTATTTATTAACCCTGCGCTCTCTTGACAGACGCAATTCACTGTTAGTAAGTAAGTAGGCCTAATGCGTTAAATAATCTTATTTTGGACATAGTCTACTCTACGCTAGGGCCAAAAAATAATATTTTCTGACAAAATGTGCAGTTAACATTGTCGAATATGAAGTTGACATTGTCTGGAGAGTGCAGTGTGCAGAATGAATTTCTGAGAGATTGGCTCAAGTTAACTACACATGATTTTTATTCTAATACTTGAAATTTTTCTTACCAGTTCAAGTACAGTCAAGTTTGAAATAGAATTCCAAATGTCGAGTTTTATGAAGAGTACGCATTAGACATTTCTGAGCATTTTAGACATTAAAGCCTCTAAGCCAGCGTTTGAAATTTTTTCAAAAGCCCTGCAAAATAGCTATTACTCTATTACTTCCATAGTGTAGCCTAGACTTTGCGACAGAATGGATTAAGCGCAATATTGAGACGAGCTTCATTTAAAGACCCTAAATTACCAAGGTTTGAATATTTATGCGCACACGTTTACGTCTCATGCAAACTAGGAACGCAAAACCAACAATAATTAATGTGCTAACAGAAATGCACAAAATCTTGATCTGCAAATGAAGAAAGGACAAGATTGTGCTACGATCGCCACCTGGCGAGTTTGAGGTAATTTATTAATATGGACACTCTAGCGAGTGACTGTTGTTTATTTAATCAATTGCGCTGCCATTTTGAACCAAACTCTTATAATATTATTATTATGAACTGAAAAATATTGACTGGTAGTTTCTATCCTGTAATATAATAGTGTACGCTAATGGTAGCCGAATAATGACTTACGTAGCGCCAGACCGGTAAATCTAACAAGAGTTACCAAGTTAGTCTTAGCCTCTTAGGAGAATCATGGCATCAAATTTGTCTTCGTTCAACGCAGTTTGGTCCGTGTGCTTTTACTGCTGGTTGCCCGCGTGTAGGCCTATCCGCTTGACCGCTGTATGTTTCTGTCGGTCTGTTTCTGTCCGTCTGTCTGTTTCTGTCTGCCTGTTTCTGTCTATCTGTTTCTGTCTGTTTCTGTCTGTTTCTGTCTGTTTCTGTAGGTTTCTGTCTGTTTCTGTCTGTCTGTCCGTTTCTGTCCGTTTCTGTCTGTTTCTGTCTGTCTGTCCGTTTCCGTCGGTCTGTCTGTTTCTGTCTGTCTGTTTCTGTCTGTCTGTTTCTGTCTGTCTGTTTCTGTCTGTCTGTTTCTGTCTGTCTGTTTCTGTCTGTCTGTTTCTGTCTGTCTGTTTCTGTCTGTCTGTTTCTGTCTGTCTGTTTCTGTCTGTCTGTTTCTGTCTGTCCGTCTGTCTGTTACTGTCTGTCTGTTGCTGTCTGTCTATTTCTGCATTTGTGCATGTTTGATTTAACCTCGTCTCTGCCTTTCAATCGGTTTGAATGTTTGATTTTGTGTCCTTCTCTCCTTCCATACATAGTCCTTCCGTATGCCTATCCGGGGAGCAGGGCATTACCTCAGACATTACCCACAGCAATTACCCCTGCAATTACTTCCCCCCCCGTAGAATATTACCCCCTGCCATTACCCCCTGGCATGTAGTATATTATATAGTCCATGTAGACATACATAATATATTACATGTATTATATTTATTATTTATTTATAATATATATATTATATTAATATATTTTTTAGCTTGTATCTTGTGTACTTGCAACTATATCAATCAGCCGTTTATTGAATCAACAACAGCACAATTAATTAACAATCAGTCATTTAAACAAAATGTTAATCTGCTGATGCCGTCAACAGGACAGCCCTAAAGGATCAAATAATCCGCTATTGCAGGGCTGCCCCTTTTCCATATTATATTTACTGATGGCAAGACGATTGTTATGATCATATAGTTATAGAAAATTCAACTTAAATAACAATGTTAGGGCTTAATCATAGCCAAACAACTAAATAACAACAGTTGTACAAGATTTTAAACAAACAAACAAAATGAAAACAAAATAGATTATAATGTTCACAGTTGTACATTATAAACAATCTTAACTAAGATACAAGCTATCGAGTCATACTCTTTTTATGTGTTTAAGAGATAATGTTTCAGTTGAGCTTTAAATTGAGCCATGTGTAATATATTTATTAAATTTGGAGGAAGAGAATCCCAAAGTGGTGGACCTGAGCATTTAATTGAGAACTGCTTAGTCCTGGTTCATGCCCCTGGGGTTCGATATTTACAGGATGCTCTAGTATCATGTCCATGGATAGCTACACCATTAAGTAAATATTTATCAAACAGTGATGGAAGAAGCCCATAATGATAACAGTACATGAATAGTCCAATTTCATATTTTGTAATATCATTCAATTTTAGAATATTGTGCTCTTTAAATATTAATTTTGTACTATCAGACCATCCCAGTAAGCAAGTCACACGTATGGCACGTTTATGGAGAGTCTCAAGGCGTTTTAATCTAGAGGAATAGTTTGAGCCCCAGCAGATATTACAGTATGATAAGTAAGGAAAAAACAGCGTGTAGTATAACTGCCGGAGAACAGGTTTAGTCAGAAAATGCTTAATTCGTGACAGAACACTTATATTTTTTGCTAATTTCTTTGATACATGTGTGATATGCTCATTCCATTGCAGATGCCGATCTACATAAACACCAAGAAATTTGGTGCATTCAGTTTGCACTATATCCCTGTAATCAATCATAATTTCCATTGCTTGTTGCGAGTCTAGGACAATTCCCCCTACATATTTTTGCATATAAATTATATAATATATTATTAAATTAATATAATTTATTATATTAATATAAATAATTTATATATTATAATTCAATTTATATAATATTAATAATATTAATATATTTTTATATATATTATTAATATAAATATATAAATACCTATGTATATGTGTATGATACTGTATATATTATATTATATATATAATTTAATAATTATATATTATATACTAATTATATAATTATAATAATATTAATTATATTAATTCTATAATATTGTTACGTGTCCCCTCTGAATAAAGGCTCAAACAACTCGTTTCTAGTTTAAAAGGTATAATTCTCAACAAAATACAAAGTAAATCGATACATTACCCAACCGTAGAACAACGGTGGATGGCAGTTCGCTCTCTGTGTCGAACGAACACCAACGAAACAGAACTTCACCGCAGCAACAGGCTGACGACAAGAAGAACTCTTAAAACGAACTTGAGAAGAACATCAACCGTGGAACTGACCACGAAAATAGCTTAACTATCGTGCAGAACAAAACACCCACAGGAAGACCTCAGGAAGAACTCGGACAAGACAAAAGCACGCCGGCCGTATTGTCAGAGTCTTCCTCGACGCCTTCTTTCCTACATCCTTATATAGGAAATTTCCCCCGCTAGAGGTCTCCCTTCCGCCCAGGAAACCTACCCAAGCATAATTATGCCCATCCCAGGACCGGTTAGGACTCAGTCATGAGACCCTAACAATATTAATAATTAATAATTAATAATTAATATATATAATAATTAATAATTATATTAATTAATATAATATATTAATATTATATATTATACATATAATTATAATAAATAATTAATATATTTATTAGTGATATTAATTATTATTACATATTATATATTATTTTAATAATTATATTACTGTATTAATTAATTAATATTATTATAATTAATTATATTATTGTTAAAATTAATTATATTATAGTTATAATTAATAATTATAATTAACAATTATAATTATAATAATTATAATATCATATATTAATAATTATAATTATAATTATGATATTTTATTATATATTATTAATAATATATAATATTTAATATAAATATTAGCTATATCTGAGATTTTAATTGATTTTATGTAGGGGGGAATTATCCGGGGGGAATTGTCCTATTGAAACGCCCGGGGAAATGTCCGGGGAATTGGCAGTTTGGAAGGAATTGTCCGGGGGAATTGTCCGGGGGAATTGTCCGGAACCTTGTTGGGGAGCTGGTTTACGGTGACCACGGAACAGTATATAACATTTCTTGTCCAGATTGAGTGAAAGTTTATTGGCTTTAAACCAGTTTGATATTACTTCAAGTTTCTTATTTACTTTTTGCTGCAATACATCTATTGATTTATCAGTAAATAAGACATTGTTATCATCAGCAAACAGTATGAAATCAGTTTTATCAGCAATCTGAGGTATGTCATTTACATAGATCAAGAACAGTAATGGCCCCAATATAGATCCCTGCGGCACTCCACACCGAATGGTTTTATGAACAGACTGATAGCCTTCGTAGAGGACATACTGAGTTCTATTTTCCAAATAATGTTGTAGCCACTGTTGTGCCATGCCTCTAATGCCATAGTGCTCAAGTTTGCCCAGCAGGATAGTGTGATTAACCGTGTCAAAAGCCTTGGATAGGTCAAAGAAGATTCCCATTGCAAACTCATTTTTATCCAGGGAGTCAGATATTTTGTCTTGCATTTCTAGTAATGCCATATATGTAGAATGCCCTTTACGGAAGCCAAATTGTTGTGGACAATATTGACAATAATTATTAGGCACAATAACCCCCCGAGACAATAACCACCCGGACAATTAATTAGTAGACAATTAGTAGACATCATACACCAATTATTAGACAATTAGTAGACAATTAGTAGACATTGGGATGTGGAATATGCACCAAAGATCCGAAGACGAATTACCAAAAACAAACAATTCCGTTGAAGGCTGGCACAGAAGTTTTCAGTCGAACGTCGGAAGTTTTCATCCAACCATTTGGAAGTTCATTGGATTTATTCAAAGAGAACAAGCATTACAACAAGTTCACTGCAGCCAGTTTCTGGCTGGTCACCCATCACAACCTCCAAGGAAGAAGTATGCTGATTCCAATGCAAGAATTCTGGCCGTCGTTAGCAACTACAGTGAGCGCAATGTTCTTGACTATCTACGTGGAATAGCTCACAACCTTTCTTTTTAAGTTCGACGAACTAATTAACAATAAACAGCATTTAATTTCATACTGTGACATTTCATGGTTCTCTAGTTCTCTTATACATATGTCTAATAAATTCAAATATAAACTGTATGATTAATACACATTATTTGTATATTTATATAATTAATATATCAGTATAGGGGGTTATTGTCCGGGGGGTTATTGTCCTGGGGGGTGATTGTCCCGGGGGTGATTGTCCGGGGGTTATTGTCTTGCATTTCTAGTAATGCCATATATGTAGAATGCCCTTTACGGAAGCCAAATTGTTGTGGAGATATTGTGTTTTCCTTAATAAAATACTCCATTAGTCTATTGTACATAACTTTCTCAAAAAACTTAGAGAAATATGTTAAGACAGAAATTGGTCTATAGTTATTAATTTTATTCCTATCACCAGACTTGTAGATAGGTATTACTTTAGCAGTTTTAATGTTATCAGGGACAATACCAGTGTCAAAGGAACAATTAATAATATCGGCAAGTAGAGGTGCAATAATTCCCATAGAGGCCTTGCCAACTTGTGGACTTATCCCATCTGGTCCACAGCTAGTCGAGGAACGTAGTTGATTGGCAATTGCCATTATTTCCTGAGGGGAAGTTCCAATAAGACCCATTGAGGAGGGTGGAGAATTACTTAAAAAGGAGCCAAATTTACTGGTAGTCTCACTAATTCTAGATGCCAGTGTTGGGCCTACATGCGCCGGCCGCACAAAATAGTCACGCCGAAATTTCTTGGGCGCCGCCGCCGCCGATTTTTGTGGATCTGCGCCGCCGCCGCCGCCGACAATTTGTCGAATCGCCGCCGATGCCACGCTGATGTGTTTAATTGTTTTGTTGAATTTGTCATGTTTTGCATGATTTCACGATAAAATTGTTGCTTCAGTGGGTAGAAGTAGACACAGACAACCAGGGACAGCCAGACATACTGAGACAGAGAGACACAGGCACAGACGCAGACAGATAGACAAGCCGTATGAAGCCATTGGCCTGGGGACCGCCTCGGCGCACCTCGTGGTTGTATGCCTGCGCCCCTCAAGACCAGACACGCCCGGCATGGTGCGCTGCCATAACGGGCCACGGGCCTGGCATGGGCGAGGTTTGGTTCTTTTCTTAACCCAAATAATGTACTTCTCCAAGTATTGCTGTTCTGTCTATGTTAAGGTATGTAAGTAGGGAAGGGCCGGAGGGGACAGACAGACAGACCCTCGACAGGCCACGGAAGATTGGCATGACCCTGAATTGACCCTGATTCTCCGAGTGAACAAATTGTCCTCTCTCTCAGCGTTTACACTACAAGTTTCAATGTGCAACATCCACTCACAAAACGCATACCCAGTGAATGAGTCATCCTCGATATGATATCCCATCTGATCATCAGGCAGGCTTATACATATCCATCATCAAATTAGCACACACTCAGCCTGTCATGCAGCTTATTCTCCAAGAGTTTGTAATATATATCAAATGGGCTTAAACTTTAGGGTAATGGCAACACTTTGACGCGAAGCTAAGAAGATCCGCATCGACGCGGGATCGATTCCAGCTACCCTCTCAAAGGTCGACTCAGCCTTTCATTCGCCAGGTGGCGTTCGTAAAACGAGCAGTAGGACGTGATGGGCGCCTTGAATGGCTGCAAAACAGTTAAATTCGACTCATGTAATAACTTGTGATTATTCTTTCATGCTATTAATTGTAAGAATAAGCAAGATTATTATTATTATTATTATTATTATTATTATTATTATTATTATTATTATTATTATTATTATTTATTATTATTATTATTATTATGATCATCATCATCATCATCATCATCATCATCATCAGCTGCTGCTGCTGCTGCTGCTGCTAATTGTGTCCTGGTCAGAAGTTCGTTCATTAAAGGCTTATGGCATTCTTGGAAAGTTATTTTCTGGTTTTTATATTACTTTCAACAAATAATTTTTATTATATGCATTCCAACTCAAACGCAACTCAAACTACATCCTAACTGTGCGTGACAGCTTATTCATATCAGCGCTGAAATAATAGAGCAATTTGTTCAGATGACAGCCTGAAATGCTACCATTACACTGTGGAAATTAAAAATATTTTAAAAGTTCGGACGCCCATTTGGCCCCTCATAAACTTCCTGGATCCGTCACTGGCGCCGACCACGCCGCGCCGCGCCGCCGCCGCCGCCGATTTTTATTGGGCGGCGGCGCGCCGACTTAAAAATGAGCCAAATTTACTGGTAGTCTCACTAATTCTAGATGCCAGTGTTGGGCCTACATTCACAAAATAGTCATTAAATTTATCTGCAATTTTCCCTTTATCTGTAACTTCAATACCTTCAATTATAAATGAATCTACTCTTGAGGAGTTTTCACATGCAAGCATTGTCTTAATTATTTTCCAGGTCTTCCTTAAGTTGTACTCACACTCAATGAATTTATCAGCATAATACTTTTTTCTGCCGCATTTCTGAGTTTTTTAAATATGTTTCTATATTTAGTAAATTTTGCCTTATTTACATTATTCGGGTTTTTTAGGTATTTAGAATAGAGTCGAGATTTTTTATTTGCTGATTTCAATAGAGCAGGCGTCATCCAAAGCTTTTTTATTTTATGAGCTTTACTGCCTGTGCCCTCAAGGACTGGAAAAGCTATTTCGTAGCATTTTAAGTAATTGTTCACGAATGCTTGATAAGCCTTGTGAACAAATGTTTTGCATATATAATGAGCACAGGTGTTCTTTAGGTTGATATATATATATAATGTGTATCGATTGTTAAGCGTTTTAGTCTTAGGCCTTAGTTGCGCTGTCGGCTCGTGGGCGCTTGGCCTAAAGTAGCCTAAACATTGGCTGACGGTAGATTGTTTTACACGTGCAGTTAGCGCGCCAAACTTAGAAACTGCTGATGACAGTGAATTTGAACAATACAGTGTAGTACAGTTGTTTTAAGGCAAGAGTGTAGTTTGTTGTTATTAAACTGTGTTTGAAGAAAGAAAGAAACATTCAAAGAACTGTGTCAATTTAATTCTTAAACAGTTAGAAGACGTTGAGCAATTTATATGTAGAGATAAGGAAAGTTCTTGAGGTAGGTCACAACTAAGAAAGAAAAGAGTTGGTGACATATTTGGTGGCAGCAGCGGTAGGATTCGAAACAACGTCTGGGATTCGAAACAACGTCTGGGATTCGAAACAACGTCTGGGATTCGAAACAACGTCTGGGATTCGAAACAACGTCTGGGATTCGAAACAACGTCGACTGGTGAATACGCATTTGAATCATTGGTAAATTGACGACAACGAAAGCCTCAACGACAAAGGTATAAAAGTTGGTTGTTATCAAACAAAGAACAATCCCCAATACTTCAAACACAAAAGAAAACTCGTGTTTTCCAGAAAGGACAGCACTGAAGTAAAGAAGTAAGATGGAGAAATTAAGTGTCAAAAAACAAGCAGAACTGAAGAAGATGTCTTCTGAAAGATTAAAACAGCGCTTGTTAAAGGCTGGTTTTGAAGAAGAGAAACTGGAAGATATGTCACGTGAGGACATGCTAGAAGCGCTAGCTGAAGTCTGGCTTAAAGAAGAAGCGGAAGAAGAAGAAGGTGCTGTCGGCGGTGTTGTGGAAAAGGTTATTGAAAAACCGCCTGGACTTATGTCTATGGAGATGATGATGCAGTGGATGATGATGAAAGAAGAAAGAGAGGAGAAACGAAGACAAGAAGAGAAAGAAAGAGAGGAGATACGAAGACAAGAAGAGAAAGAGAAAGAGGAGAAACGGAGACAAGAAGAGAAAGAAATGCGACAGGAAGAATTACGTCTTCAGAGAGAAAAGGAAGAGAAGGCAGAACGTCTTCAAAGAGAAAAGGAAGAGAAGGCAGAACGTCTTCAGAGAGAAAAAGAAGAGAAAGCAGAAAATGCACGACAGGAAGTGTGAACTAATGTTTTGCATATATAATGAGCACAGGTGTTCCTTAGGTTGATATATATATATATATATATATAATGTGTATCGATTGTTAAGCGTTTTAGTCTTAGGCCTTAGTTGCGCTGTCGGCTCGTGGGCGCTTGGCCTAAAGTAGCCTAAACTTTGGCTGACGATAGATTCTCTACACGTGCAGTTAGCGCGCCAAACTTAGAAACTGCTGATGACAGTGAATTTGAACAATACAGTGTAGTAGTTGGTTTAATGCAGTAGAGAGCTGTATGTTAGAAGTTACCGTTGAGTGGTAATTGATAAGAACTTTGATATTAAGTGTACGTTTGAAATAACTGTGTTTGAAGAAAGGAGAAACATTCAAAGAACTGTGTCAATTTAATTCTTAAACAGTTAGAAGACGTTGAGCAATTTATATGTAGAGATAAGGAAAGTTCTTGAGGTAGGTCACAACTAAGAAAGAAAAGAGTTGGTGACATATTTGGTGGCAGCAGCGGTGGAATTCGAAACAACGTCTGGGATTCGAAACAACGTCTGGGATTCGAAACAACGTCTGGGATTCGAAACAACGTCTGGGATTCGAAACAACGTCTGGGATTCGAAACAACGTCGACTGGTGAATACGCATTCAAATCATTGGTAAATCTACGACAACGAAAGCCTCAACGACAAAGGTATAAAAGTTGGTTGTTATCAAACAAAGAACAATTCCCAATACTTCAAACACAAAAGAAAACTCGTGTTTTCCAGAAAGGACAGCACTGAAGTAAAGAAGTAAGATGGAGAAATTAAGTGTCAAAAAACAAGCAGAACTGAAGAAGATGTCTTCTGAAAGATTAAAACAGCGCTTGTTGAAGGCTGGTTTTGAAGAAGAGAAACTGAAAGATATGTCACGTGAGGACATGTTAGAAGCGCTAGCTGAAGTCTGGCTTAAGGAAGAAGCAGAAGAAGAAGGTGCTGTCGGCGGTGTTGTGGAAAAGGTTATTGAAAAACCGCCTGGACTTATGTCTATGGAGATGATGATGCAGTGGATGATGATGAAAGAAGAAAGAGAGGAGAAACGAAGACAAGAAGAGAAAGAAAGAGAGGAGATACGAAGACAAGAAGAGAAAGAGAAAGAGGAGAAACGGAGACAAGAAGAGAAAGAAATACGA
>JACEVL010001738.1:0-26385 GCA_020284085.1 Aporrectodea caliginosa
GTTAGCAGTTAACTAGTTAAGATTATTCAATTGCATAACATGTAAATGTACAGCGCAGTGCGTTTGTCAGGCGCTTGATTAAAGAAAAGATATTATTAATTATTATTATTATTATTATTATTATTATTATTATTATTATTATTATTATTATTATTATTATTATTATTATTATTATTATTATTATTATTATTATTATTATTATTACTATTATTATTATTATTATTATTATTATTAATAATAATAATAGTAGTAGTAGTTTCAGTTTAGCGACACTGTGCGATAATAAAGATCATTAACGTCGTAATGAGGGTGATTGATGTCGTCCTCCTCCGTTATTAAGGCTTCGGACTAGCACTACCCAATAGTAGGCAGTTTTCCGTTGTTTATCACCATGCTATAGCGGCCATCAACGTCGACCATAGCCTATGAGCGGGTTATCTGGTCTCTAGTGACGAGGATCCACAGTTTACCGGTAGCTTATGACAACATAGGCCGTTTCCGCCGACAAAGATTTTTTTTTACCATTTACTAACTTTTTCGCTACTATTTGATAACTGTAATTGTAATTGTATAACTGTATAACATTGTATGTACAGCGCCGTGCGTTTGCCAGCGTTTAATAAAGAACACACTTACTTACTTACTTACTTATAAACTCTGGACCCAATCGTAATTTAAAAAGTCTTAAGTTGACAATAAAATGACATATGAGACTGAGCAGAACAGACAGATACAGGGAGGCAGTTGATAGATAGTCCAGCACGCTAAGCACTAGACAATCGCACATCCCCGTTTTAACGCAACCTGGAGATTTATACCATACCAGCATACGCCAAACAATACGATGGCATCCAAATGGGTTGCTGACAACGCAGAATGATTGATTGGTTGGCTGCTGTGTAACGACCCTGTGTCGTAACAAAGATGAATAGCGTCGCCCTCCTCCTTTCTTTAGGATTCGGACTGGCACATCTACAATTCAGCTAGTGACGGAGTTTAAATGGCTTTTATCGCTGTTTAGTTGAACCTTTGCGGATTCCAAGGCTATTGACTTCCACCACACATTACATTCAATCTATTTGACCAAGGCTCTATTATACTACATAACAAAATTGAAATATTTATAAGTTTATAGACGGCGTTTTAAGGGTGTCTATGGAGAGAAATAAATTGTCCAGCGTTTATCGCCAGCTATCGGCCCTAACTTACTCCACAAGATTCGCGGACATGATATTGATTACATTTCCTGCATGTGACGACGGGTTTTGTTATTGTTTGCTTAGGGTAATTTATATAGCGCCAGTCCGTACAATCAGAGACGCTCTCTTTGGTATCCGTAGAAGAAGCCTAAGAAAACCTGGTTAAAAATCACAGAGCGAATTCACTTCAAAGTCCTATCACTAACCTACAACTCCCTACAACACTCCCAGCCCAGATATCTCCGCGAACTCTTCACCATCCAGCCAACCCGCTCTACCTGATCATCCTCCGTTCTAACTCTTTCTAGACCCCCGGTCACTACTCATCTCAAGTTCTCCAACCGAGCAATATCCAACACTGCGCCGCGTCTCTGGAACGATCTACCTCCTGAATTCCGCACTTTTCGGTTCCTCCACCATCATCGCCAATCATCCACCATCATCTGCCTCAGGCTCCTCTATCCATCACCCCCAAAGCTTTCCACTTGAAACTAAAGTCTCTGCTTTTCAAGAACTCATATCCTGACTCATCTGGGCCTGTACCTTCCAATCCTCGACCTAAAAGGCACCCGCCTTAACATCTGCTGTGCCCTCTCTGATCCTCTGGAAACCGGACTCGGACCTCCCTCGGACTACTCTTTTGGACAACCCCTCTGACTATGCGCTGCGCTCGTGAATAGGCTGGTGCCCTGCGCTTGGCTTTCGAGTGGCGCTTTAGAAGTTTGGAGATTACGATTACGATTACGATTACGAAAACGGAGATATTATTAGTAGCAAAGAGGCGGATTTTAACCCTCTCGGTTTAAATTCCAGCACATCAACCATTACACCATAGCGCACCCCAGTTACAACGTAAAACAGAGGTCAACACCCTTTGAACTTGCCCATAAAACTACGTTGGCACCGAAATGGGTTGTTGACAATGTAGGCCCTACAATGAAGTTTTATCATCGTGTAACTGAGCCTTTCGAATTACAAGGCCGTTTACGTCGACATCAGCTTATATTTATTTTAGATAAAACATAACCTACCGATATAACGCGACTGACCGTTTCATAGGACCGATTAAAAACGTATTAAAGGTGTCTAAGGTGACAGTTGCATTGTCAAGGGTTTTACGACATCTAGCTTCCAGTGGATGTGTTTCCAGTGCAAGTGCAGAGTCTATCCTTCGCTTCTAATCGATCGCAATCGAAATAACTATTATAATAGAGTTATGATTTAACTTCATGATCGAGTCATATCCGTGAGACTTTGTATTTAGCACTCTCTTTATTCGAACAGCAGCCAACTTTACAAACATCTGTCTGTTTCAACTTCTTTCGTTGCACTCTCTTTTCATCGGTAAAACTTAATTATCCGTCCTCTGTGACCTGATTTGATGCGGCATCGTTCATCACTAACTCCTCGTTTCCTTCATTCTGTTTCAAGACCTTGCAGGTAAAATTATAAAATCATTATAATTCAACGTGTAGCTGTTATTTAATAATTCAATTTCGCATCTATTAACCAAACTATTATTAATAAGTTCTCTATGAACATTTGTAAAAACAAGACATTTGATAATTATTGCATTCTCTATAAAGACGAATTATCTCCCTTGGTCCTCCCATTGAAAGTGAACTCACTATAGATGCATTGGCTAGAGGGCGCAAGTGGATCGGATCTTTCTGCAATGTTGGATTGGATTTCGATTTGGATCCAATGCGATAATTATCATTAATCCAAAGTGTAACGTCGTCTTATGACATAAAAGGTCGTTGACGATAATACAGGAAATATACAATTCAACGAGTACAATTATAAACTTACAGCGTCCCAACGACATCATACAATTGTCGAAGCCGAGCTTAACAATTTCACTAACGTAAACGTTTTTTCGACGTAAAGTAGTTCATATGACTTTGTCTATGATTTCCATTACCTGACAAAACGATTTTATGCAAATTAAACAATATTATAATACAGCAATTGTTCCACAAAAGACAGATTCAACGTAGGCTACTCGTCAAACGCATTTGGTGAATTAATAGCCTCTGCAGAATAGTTTTGAAGGTGTTTAAGACGACTTTTGTTAATGAATTGTTAAGCAACTGCTTGTGGCCGCCAAGGACCGTTTACGTCATACTTTCTCTTTGAGGAAGTTGTTGGACAAAGTGGCAATGCAACGCATTTGCTCTATTTATTCCGTGGAATGAATTCGTGTTAAAGGTGTCCAAAACGAGCATTGTATTAGTAATTGTGTAGCGACATCTTGTGGCCGCGAAGGCCTATTATCTCGACCTTTAACCTGATTTTCTAATTAGATATAATTATTTCTATCCGTAGCTGTAGCTTCTGTTTAACGACGCTGCGTCATAGGAGAGAATATCAGCGTCGTCCTCCTTTATTTACCACTGGCATTGCCAAACTGCTTCCCAATAATATTGGCACTCAAAGTTTACAAACTGGTCGGCGGGCGTTCCGGTTTGCCTCGCGAAGTGATTTCATTTTACCCTGCTTTCGCCGGGACTTCTCGATTGCGGCACCGATGACCTAGAATGCTCTTCCGCCCTCTGTTCGTGTCACTAATGCTATATATGTTATTCTCTAGCCTCTTAAAGTCACACTTTTCAGCTGTTTGATGTCCACATGTTGCGCTCTTCTGAGTGACTCTAAAGTGGCGCGTTATAAAAGTCCTGCTACATTCCATTACATACATTACGTTATCGAAGCTTCAGACTGGCACCATCAGAGTATACGGCAGTGACCGAGATTTTCTTCCATGTATGTATACAGTAAATAGTTTAACGACACTGTTTAGAAGCGTAAATGATCAGTAAGGTCGCAAAATGGGACGAAGAGCAACGAAACCATTGAACTTCATACACTCCAATTTAACACAACCCGCTGCTAACAGCGACAGATAAAACGCATCCCTCTTCTCCACCGCCTTCCTCACCCCACCTGGGACCATGGATCGTTTTATTGCCAGATTACATGTACATAAGTGTAGATCCACTTAATATGTGCCAACTCTGGTTGACAGACTAACAAATTATGTTAATGTTTCGTCTCTGGGGAACTGATATGCATTGGATATAGAGCTCGACTTAGACACCTTTAAAACTGCATTGACCTATACGCTATAAGGATGGGACGCGAAAAGAAATTAACTTACATTTTAATAAACTATGGAATCCCTTATAAAACAATTAATTGTTGTTAAATTCAAAAGGGCATCACTAAATTAATCGTAAAACCATTCCTAGATCCAGTCTAAATAGTCCAGATACATTTAAAACCATTCGATACCTTTTCAAAATCCATTCCAAAAACCTGTTAAGAATAAACTCGGTTTTGAAATGGTTGTTTCCTCTGTTCTTGCGAAGGCCATATTCCCACAAAGCGCTCTGTGTGTAGTTATCCCGGATGGACGCTGGTGCTCTACGGAACAGACAAACAGTCATACAGTCTGACGACCATTGTCAAACCTCTGTCCCGGTTCAAGGGGACACTCCTCATCACAGCACAGCGTCCAGACGTCGAGTCAACTTCCATCACTCACCGCCAGGCGAAGACACTGCATGATCAGTTTCCTTTGAACTAATCGATTGAATTTGTCCTAGTGTTTGTGGGAATCGGTTTCCGTTTGGATAAATGGTTGACTGGTATCGCGAAGAGTGTGGATTCGAGCCTCCTTCTCTGAGATAGTCACTGTGTATTGACTTTTAGCAACTACTTCACTCTCAATTGCTCAGCGCCAAAAACTGATACCTGGCCATTGGACAGTAGGGCTTTATAAACGCACAAATAATTTTATATTATGATTCTCCACTGCTCGATAATCTCAAAATGTCGCTAAATAATGGATAACACAGTGCTCATCTTAAACACCTTTAACATTTATTACTCCTAAGCTATAAATTCAGCCATTGCCTTCATTTGCTAGATTACAAATAACGTCCATCCATTTATAGTGGAAGTTCGAGGCAAAAGGACCTTGGCGGCAACAAAATCCTGATCAACAGCGGAAGAACTGCCTACGTACGATCTGTAGGTGAAGGTGTAGGTCAGAAGGCTGGAATTAAGGAGGAGGAGGAGGAGGAGGGCGACGCTGATCATTTACTCTGTGACACAGCGTCGTTAAACTACGTATACAATGAAAGAGATTTTCGGCCATTGCCATATCCTATGGTGGTGCCAGTCTAAACAATGGATGAAGGAGGGCGCCAAGTACAATAACGTCGACCTCTCTTAGTAATTTCCTTCTATTATTATTAGTTAAATGATGCTGTGTCATAACATCTCCGCCACTCTTCGTACTCTGACAGTGCCACTCCCAAACTGAAATTACTACTGTTTCGTTACAGAGATAATTAGCGCCGCGGTCCTTCTTATTCCAGCCTTCAAGTTCAGCTATTTTTATCCATTGCTTATTAATAGCTTGTTGCCTCCAAGCGTCATTACGTCGACCTTATCCTTTGCGCATATTGCAGTCGTTCTGACGATGAAAACGCATTTGCTGAATTTATAACTTCTGATGATTGCGTGTTGAGGGTGTTTAAGATAAGCCTTGTATTATCCATTATTTAACGACACTTTGAGGCGGCAAAAGCTCATTATGTCGAGCATTAACTTATATTCTAATTAGACATATTACTATTGCCATCCGTAGCTCTAGTTCCTGTTTAACGACGAGCGTCATAAGAGATATAATCATCGTCGCCATCCTTTATTCACGCTGCAGACTGGCACCACTCGAGTATACGGCAGTGGCCGAGATTTTCTTTCACGTATACTTAGATGAAAGGCGCTGTATCACATCGTAAGTGAATGGTATCGCCCTCGTCTAGTGTCAAGGCTTTGAACAGGCACCATCCGATGGTTGGCAGTTTTCCATGGCTTGTTTATCTTCGTTTTGTGGCCGATAAGGGCCACTAACTTCGACTTATCTACGAGGTTGTCCGCACCTTTACACTACAGATATTTTAATTACTAATCACTTCCTGATCGGGTTGTATACTACCGATTAAACGCATTTGCTTTATTTTTAACCTCGGAAGAATGCTTGTTAAAGGTGTCTAAGATTATCACTCTATTATCGACATCTTGGGATAGGCGCACGTAGGATGACCATAATAATTATATTTGTGTATTCATAAAGAGAGACTGCGCAATGACCAATCTTCAATCGACGACGCTGAGCAGTTGTGAGCAAGGACTTGCTCAAGGTCCCGACACAGTAACCATCTTACGGGACGAGGTTCGAACCCGTACACTCGGTATTACACAGTTAGCGCTCTAACCAATCGATTATAACGTCCCACCTATATGCACACATACATATCCGATGGTTTCAAGTGTTCGTCGCCATTTTATGACCGCCAGATGTCGTTAACCTGGACCTTCCCAGAGATTGGAAAAGCATGGATCTAACTGTTGCGATTAAGTTTTAACCAAGGACCTTTGACATCGACATTACTCGATATTCAGAACTGTTTGAAGTGCTATTGCCGATTAAGCTCAGTTGCTCTATATATAACTTCGAATGATTGCATGTTAAAGGTGTATAAGACGAGCACTGTATTATAATTGCTTAGCGACTACTTGGGATTGGCGCGTGAAATTATAATCATAATAATAGTTGTGCATTTATTCATAGAATATATACTTACGAAGTTGTGTATTTTTTCGACGCCAATCGATGGCGCTGAGCAACAGTGGGTGAGGGTCCCCACACAGTGACCGTCTGAGGGAAGGAGGCTCCATACTCTCCGCGTTGCTAGTCGAGTTCTCTAACCAATCAGCCGCAGTGTTCCACAGAAGCAGCAGTGGTAGTAGTAGTAAATAGGATTAGTGGCAGTAGTAGTAATAGTTGTGGTATTTATTAAGCGCCACTATATACTTACCATACATCGAAAGATGAGCAATTGCGAATGAAGAACTTGCTAAAGGTCCCTATACTCTCCACAGTACAAGGCGAGCGCTCTAACCAATCGGCTACCATGCTCCAGAAATCCTCCTCCTGATTTTCCTTTTCCTTTTCTTCCTTCGCATACTCTTTCTTCTCATTTTCATTCTCTTCCTAGTTTCCTCCTAATCTTCTCCCTTTCTTCCTCCTCTTCCTGCTCACTCTCTTTCTGCTTTTCATAAGCCACTCCTCCTAATCTTCAACCCTCTTTTCCTACTACCAATTCTTTTCCTCCACTCCTGCTCCTCATCCTCTTCCTGCTCCCTTTTATCCTCTTCCTTTTCCTCTTCCTCCTCCTACTAATATTCGTCCTCTTCCTTCTCCTTTTCCCCTCCTTCTTTTCCTCCGTCCCATCGCCTCCTCTTTGTGATCCCATTCCAGTGGGAAAACTTACTGGGCGTCAAGTTCTGTCTCCCGAAGCGTTTCTCCTTTTCTGTGTCACAATTCTTAGAAACGACACCCAACTCCCTGTCATCACAGTCAGTGCTGCCAACTACAATCCATACCTCCGGCATTCCAACCGCGTTAAACCACCCTAGTTCCGCAGCCAAACTCTCTCCAGGAACCCAGAATCTCTTCCACCATCTGCGCTTAGTCTGTATCCGGCGATCCATAAACTCGGTTCCCGCTGTTACCGTTTCTGTGGCTTTTCCATAAACGTCTGCTGAGCTGTGTAAAATTAGTGGATTTTTAGACTCATCCTCGTTGAAGGCTTCGGAACTTAGTCAAACTCTGTGTCAACAATTGTACGATAGTTTGTTAGAGAAGTTTATTAACACTAGAAGCACCGAAGGGGTCAATCTGACCCCTTTTGGTTTTTAGCGTAACGCACCTCGGCCCCAGATTTAGCCCGGGTCCTGTAATTTCATGACTTCTCCTAACTTCGTAGGGTATACCCTCTGCCAAAATTTGAACTCGGGGGATTCATAATTTCTGAGATTTTTGCTGTTCTACCTTTAAGCACCAAGGGGTCAATTTGACCCCTATATTAGTAAGTATTACTTGCATGTAAGGCTACGCATTTCTTTTTTCTATTTAATAATATTATAGATCAAAGCTAATTACGTAATCAAATGTGAGAAGTTAGGAGATCTGGTGAGAGGAGAGGAGATCTGGTGAGAGGATAGGAGATCTGGTGAGAGGAGAGACGATCTGGTGAAAGGATAGAAGATCTGGTGAGAGAATAGGAGATCTGACGGGAGGAGATGAGATCTGGTGAGAGAAGAGGAGATCAGGTGAGAGGATAGGAGGTCTGGTGAGAGGAGAGGAGATCTGGTGAGAGGATAGGAGATCAGATGAGAGGATAGGAGATCTGGTGAGAGAAGAGCAGATCAGGTGAGAGGATAAGACATCTGGTGAGAGGAGAGGAGATCTTGTCAGAGGAGAGAAGATCAGATGGGAGGATAGGAGATCTGGTGAGAGGATAGGAGATCTGACGAGAGGAGATGAGATCTGGTGAGAGAAGAGGAGATCAAGTGAGAGGATAGGAGACGTGGCGAGAGAATTAGAGATTTGGCTAGAGGAGAGGACATTTGGCGATGGGAAAGAAAATTTGAAGAGAGAAGAAGAGATCTGGTGAGAGGATAGGAGATCTGGTGAGAGGAAAGTAGATCTGGTCAGAGGAGAGATCTGGTGAGAGGATAGGAAATCTGGTGAGAGGAGAGGAAATCTGGCGAGAGGAGAGAAGATCTGGTGAGAGGAGAGTGGCAGAGTGCTCCTGCAACTTTTCCAGGAACAATAGGTCATTATTCGGAGCCACATTTGGCATCGAAGCTGCAAACCATGCTTGGATGTAGGCCTGTCCACCTGCATTGGGCAATGCAGAGAAGCTGACATAGACCATGTTCTTGTTTGGCTCCCACCACATGCCTGGATGCGACCAAACATGAAGATTTTGAATCCGTATAATAAGAGTCTCATCTCTCTTGCTCAATGAAGTCCTGCTGGAGCACGGAAATGAATTCCATTCGGAGGGATCTCTCCCAGTTAATGATGATCTGAATGTGCAGTTCCTGGTAATCTTCTTGTGGCTGAGTTTCTTGAAGTCATTGTTCGAACGAAGTTCAAAACTTCAGGTCCTTTGCCTAATGTGATCTTTCTCGTGACTTCAATATCCTCTAAACCTGCATGGAAAGCAGCATGAACAGTATCATCCCAGGAGGATTGGAAACATTTGAACATACGTATATCTGGTCCAGAAGAATGAGCTAATGTCAATGAACAGACATTCAAGAATAATGATGCCGACAGGCAAAGATAGCAGACGTTTGTTCAACTTCTCCACCAGAATAGTGCATGTATCCTGCGTTCGACGATGTGGTGTCGAAAGCCATGCCACAGATGTGACCTCATACCTGAATCTTCGATAGCTGCGACTACTGCAGTGACTGTTATTTCTCCTATGCCATCTGTTAGGTTATGGAACTTCAAGCAGCTGATCAATGCCTTCTCCAGATACCAATGCAGGCAGATGACTGACTTTAGCTCTCCCGGTCATGCATGGAAGAAGTTTGCATCTCTCTACTCTAACTACAACCATGATGAGGCACCTCTAAACATATTCAGAATCAACTGAAACTTGGTCATAATTTTTTATAAATTATTTGGAACAGAATGAGGGGGTGAGAGCAGCAACTTTTAAGAATTTTTGTTGGCACCATTGCCGATGAACCACCCTAATGAATACGTGTTAAAGGTGTCTAAGAGGAGCACTGTGTGATCTATTGTCTAACGACATCATGTTGTCGCCGTATCCCGAGCCTCCGTCCGCTGCCTCTCTCTAACTGTGCGTCGTCATGAACGTCCAGTCGCTGAAGCCTTCGGCGGACAGGCGATACATTAATGGCGAAAAATTACTTAACTGAAGATTTCTTACCCGAAGACAATGAAAACACATACATAATTATAATCATAATTACATATACATACACACATACATACACAGATACGTATGACTAGATATTGTGGGGCGCGGTGGTGTAGGGGGTATGTTTGGTGCCTTGCATACATTCATACATACGTTCAAACACATAAACGGAGGTACATAAAATCGTACACATGTCCTTAACTCACGATTATTCAGCGACATTAATGACTGTGGCGATTGAATGGGGCTGAGAAATATAAGAGCAATTACGGAACATTACTCTGCATTCCATCGCATTACACGTACATTACATTACAATCGTTATCCCTGTCTAATGGGATTTCCCCTATGGCATTTTAACTATAGCCTATGGCTTCAACCACGGATTCGCCTCAAACTTGCGAATTACGACGATAGAGCTATATAAGTAATTATATCTGATCAGACTGCATGATCTAGTCGTCAACGGCCTTTGATGTCATAAGGCGACGTTAAACCTCTGAGTAATATAATAAGACTGCATCTTCTTACGTTACAGAGGTGTAATGGTAGACGGTCGGGTGGAGATTGCCATGGGGTGCATGGGAACCGCCAACGAGGTCTGTTACCTTGAACACGTCCATGCGATCGCTAGTATGTTGGCCCTGCTTCGTGGTGACATCGACATCGCCCTCATATCGCCCGATTGAAAGCGGTCGACCCCGTTAGGTCAAAGGTTGTTGTATATTCGTTTAACCTTCGGTGGCCGAAGCTCCGTTTCTGGACACGGAGGCCTAAGTGGGGTAGTTTTCTATCCCAAAGAAATATGTAATATCTCAGCTCACAGGTAAGCTACAATGACAAATGAGGTGTCGATTCTAATATATCCAAGGTCAAGAAATTGAAATATCGCATTGTGAATAGTGTGGGAATAGTACTATCAAGATGGCGGCCAATATGGCCGCCAAACTCAAAAATATATATATTTAGGCTCATAGATAAGCTATAATAACAAATGAAGTGTCCATTGCAATAGTTTCAAGGTCAAAGAATCGAACTATCGCATTGGCAATAGTGTGGGAATAGTACTATGCATTGGCAATAGTGTGGGAATAGAACTATCAAGATGGCATGTAATATGGCCCCCGAAACTCAAAATGTGTATACCTACGCTAATATGGCCGCCATCTTGGATAGTTCTATTCCCACACTATTGCCAATGCGATAGTTCGATTCCTTGACCTTGAAACTATCACAATGGACACTTCATTTGTCATTGTAGCTTATCTATGAGCTTAGATATGCACATTTTATGTTTCGGCGTTCATATTGGCCGCCATCTTGGATAGTTCTATTTCCACACCATTGCCAATGCGATAGTTCGTTTCCCTGACCTTTGAACTATTACAATGGACACTTCATTTGTCATTGTAGCTTATCTATGAGCTTAGATATGCACATTTTATGTTTCGGCGGCCATATTGACCGCCATCTTGGATAGTTCTATTTCCACACTATTGCCAATGAGATAGTTCGTTTCCTTGACCTTGGAACTATCACAATGGACACTTCATTTGTCATTCTAGCTTATCTATGAGCGTAGATAAACACATTTTATGTTTCGGCGGCCATATTGGCCGCCATCTAGGATAGTTCTATTTCCACACTATTGCCAATGCGATAGTTTGTTTCCTTAACCTTGGAACTATTACAATGGACACTTTATTTGTCATTCTAGCTTATCTATGAGCGTAGATCTACACATTTTATGTTTCGGCGGCCATATTGGCCGCCATCTTGAATAGTTACTATTCCAACACTATTGCCAATGCGATAGTTCGATTCCTTGACCTTGGAACTATAACAATGGACACTTCATTTGTCATTCTAGCTTATCTGTGAGCGTAGATATACACATTTTGAGGTTTCGGCGGCCATATTGGCCGCCATCTTGGATAGTTCTATTCCCCCACACTATTGCCAATGCGATAGTTCGATTCCTTGACCTTGGAACTAACACAAAGGACACTTCATTTGTCATTATAGCTTATCTATGAGCTTAGATACACACATTTTGAGTAATATCTGCTATAAATACATCTTCATTATGAACGAAAAAATTGTAACGCCGAGGCCGAAGTGGGGTAGATTTCTACCCCATGACACTTTGAACTGAAATAACTTTCTCAGACAACATGACATGATGATCGTTTTGGTGTGGGAATATGTCGGGGGTGTTAACTTGTAAACATGTGGAACGTCAAGTTATGACTACCTACAGTTACTCCGCAATCAACATCCAAACACCGCTGGGGTAGAAATCTACCCCACTTCGGCCTCCGAAGGTTAATGACATTCACGTAGACAGACCCCGCTACAGGGTATAATTGATGAAGTAAATTAATGATAGAAATTCTATCGTTTTTCACTGAGAAGGCATATGGCCTACAGGTCTACCGTCTGTAAACTACGCATATACATGTAGGGACCTGTACTGTATATGTTTTAAATTGTCGTCAACGGCCTTTGATGTCATATGACGACTTTAAACCTTGGAGTAAATAAAAGATAACATACCATTGAGCTGTAATATGCCAAAATTAATCTTTGTCGGTGGAAACGGCCTATGTTGTCATAAGCTGCCGTTAAACTGAGAATCCAATCCAATCCAGATAACATATTAAAGTTTTGAGCTCATACGGTAAGGTCTACGCGAACGGCCCTTGGCGCCCACAACATGGCCATAAACAATTTCAATTGCTCCAACATCGGGTGGTGATAGTCCGAAGACTGGATTATTATAGATATATTTAGGGAAAACGTTGTTTATTTGTATAGCATCCGGGCAAGGAAGCATTTCTGAGTCAGGTTGTCAAACATGGGAAGCTCATGGTTCTGGGACCGTGGTCGAATCGAGTAGCGAAATTGCTTGATAGGCGGTAGCAATTTATGCAACACAGTCATATCAAGGATTGTGCAGAATCGCCTACAGGCAAAGAGTTTGGTGTCCGCATTGCTGCAAAGAGTCTCAAATGAGGGGAGAAGATGGTGGTGGTGGTGGTCGCGGCGGCGGCGGCGGCGGCGGGCGGCAGCGGCAACGGCGGTGGCGGTGGCGGTGGCGGTGGCGGTGGCGGTGGCGTGTGGCGGTGGCGGTGGCGGTGGCGGTGGCGGTGGCGGTGGTGGTGGTGGTGGTGGTGGTGGTGGTGGTGGTGGTAGCAGCTGTGGTAGGCCCGTGCTTTTATTAAGCGCAAATATCTAATAACCAAGCGAATGGCGCTGAGCAATAAATTGTGAGTGAGGAATCGAAACTCCACTTTCCGCGTTACATCCATGGCTAGCGCTCTAACCAATTGACTACCGCGTCCAAAAGCATCAAAATCCGTTGACGTCAAAAGGAGAAAATGTTACACACTTCCTACTGTGTATGCAAGTGTAAGCTAGTTAAAATTATCGATGTGATGCCTTTGGCGAATACAAAGCATCGGTTATAATCGTTTAAAAGGTGTCTAACGAGACAATAATTGCATAAATCTCGTGTCTGGTGACATCTTACGGCTTTCAAGGCCTTATACGTCGAATTTACCTTACCAGAAAAAAACTCAATCTCGATTATTATAGGCTATAGCGACCAAATTAGGCTAAGTTGTTAGAACGAGATTACTCACAGACGCTCAGTGAAAACAAAATGGAAAGAGAGGCAAAGTGATCAGGCGCGGTCAGATTTACTGAGTATACAAAACAGTGTTTGGCTACCGCTGCCTTTCAAGTCGACTTCACCTACAAGATTTCATGGATGGATATGGCAACAAAGGCCGCTGACATCGACAGAAATAAGTTTTCAACAGGGCTGGCTTAGGTTAAAATTCTTAAACTCTGCAGCCTCGTTAAACCTAAACTACCAATACAGATGAAAAAATATCTAATAATAAAACAAGGAAATTAGAAATGAGGCGTCGACTTAATTTCAAATCAATCAAATCAAATCTTCTTTTATTGCAACCAAATTAAAATAAAACGTCATTAAACACAAAAAGGGGTACTACTTTGGCAAGCAAAGGGAAACCCAGAAGGGATAAAGGAATCCCGCTGAGTAGGGCCACCCTAATAGTAATTACAGCAAAAAATTACCAAGATGGTCAACACAGTAAACAAATTTCTTAATCTAATGGCTGAACCCCAAAGTTCAATACAGTCAAATAATCAATTGGAAGCCTATTAGAAATAATCTACACTTCAAGCAAAACACTAGATAATTCTTAACTAAGAGCTTCACTATTATCTTAACTACACGCGGCTATTTACACTTTATGAAAAATACTAATTTATAACTTGGAAGAGAGTAGTACAGTACGCAATAATTTGCTTTGGCAGTCACAAGATGTCGCTAAACAGTCACTAGAACAGTTCTCATCTTAGACACCTTTAACACTTATACCAACGACGCCATAAATGCAGCCGTTTAATCGCAATAATTATAATAATTAGTCTGTCGATTTTACTCTCTCTAGGTTAAGGTCTACGTCAACGGTCCTTGGCGGCCACAAAAATGTCTATACAAAACGGAAAGAACTGCCTACAATTATAGGGTGGTGCCAGTCCTTGATGTTGATCTGATTGCGACTTGGCTTGGTGCGCTATCGGTTGATGCTTTGTGGTTTAGACATAAGGCTACACAAGTTACATCACGACATGTTACACAGTTCAGAGAGAAGACTGAAATTGACTCGTTACGAAGTAGCCTCCTTTATATGCATGTATGCATATATGTATGTATGAGCACTTGTCCTAGCGCCCGTTCAAGATTTCTACTCAGAGGCACTCCCGAGTATACAGCGCGGACACTGAATCGGAGTTTGACGCCGAAGCGCATGAGCAATTGCGAGTGAAGGACTTACCCAGTGTCCCTACGCGGCGGCTTATAATTATGGAGCCTTTGATGCCTGACTCATTATTGTTATTCCTTATAATTAAGGATTAATTCAGGATTGTCCTGTTAAATCACAATTGAAGGGTTCAGTGCAATAACCAGATAAGTCGTCTTACCTGAGAATCGAACAAGTTTGCCCCTTCTCCCCTTCTTCCTTTTCTTCCTCCTCATCTTCCATCTCTGTTTCTTTGTCTTCATCCTCTTCCTTCTGCAGTTTCCAAAGCGGATGTCCCTCTTGTGGGGCCAATTCTCAGAAGCGACCCCCAACAGCCTGTCAGAGGTCTCCTCCTATTCTACCATTAATTAGTAGAACCTGACGGATCTTCATGCCAAATTTGGTGCTTTTATCTGCCAGGTAACGATAATTATTTTTACTAAACCACCTCACTACAAGGGAAATAATTCGTCTTATAACTCACAATTATGCGCAAGTTTCTTGCATCAGCTTCTTGTTCAGCAAAGCACTTGCGTCAAATTCTGGCTCAAACTAAACTTTGACTGCCAGATGTCGTGAAACCCTTAACAATGCAATGCTCTCCTTAGACACCTTTAATACGATTTCAATCGATATTATAAATTCGTCAGTCGCGTTATATCACTAGATCCCGTCTCAGTAAACGTACGCTGTTGTCGACCTCAGTGCATGTTGCTCCGGCATTGATAAAACTCCAATGCACTTAAGAGCTGTAATATGCCAAAAATAATTTTTGTCGGCGGCAACGATCTATGTTATCATAAGCTGACGTTAAACTGTGGATCCATCGTCAGATTCATGGCAAGTAAACACAGATTGAATGTAAAGTGACATTAACGTTAATGGCATTGGAATCCTCAAGGTTCAGCCAAACAATGATGCAAGCCATTTAAAATCCGCCACTACCTTACGTGTGGTTGTGCCAGTCGGAAGCGTGGAGAAAGGATAAGGTCGACTTTAATCATATTTGTTATGACACAGTGTCGATAAGCAGCAACTAAACGGTGTTAACCTGCGCTATGTATTGTATTTGCGCTATGGTGTAGCTGTTAGAGTGCAGCACTGTAAACCGAAAGTTCAGGGGTTAAAAGCCCCGCATGCCACAAATTTCTTTCGTAATGTCTGCTCCACTTGCGCGCCCAAGTTAACGCAGTTATAGTGAGTACAATGATATGGGAAGATCAAGGGAAGTAATTCGTCTTAATATAACCTCTGTGCGTTATTCTTATAAAACATTGGACTCTAGCCAACCACAATACTTTGGATCAGTATCTATTCGTTCTGTTCAGTCGTTTATATCATTGTCAACATAAGACTTTTTCAAATTAGGATCCACAGTTTAAAGACATCCAAATACTTATCCACCATGGGCTTCGAGGATTGACCTTCTGAATGCTGACCCCCATTGTGACTTGGTTTTAGTGAGGCTTCGGTTGATGCCGTGTGATTTAGAAAGAGGGCGCTATAGAAATTATAGCATCAAATATTACATAGTTCACAGAGAAGCATGGACTTGGCTCGCTACGAAGCAGCCTCCTTTATAATTATGAAGCATTTAATTTAAAATCGCTGTGATTAGCGTATTACACAGCTGACGTTCTCGATAGAAATTATAAATTCGTCAGTTACGTTTTATCGCCAGGTGAAATAGGCCTACAACTGTGCAATGAAAAGCCAACAGAGCTATTATTATAATGAGTGCACTGAAATTGGGAAGATGAAGGGAGTTAATTCGTCGTTAGCCCTATGTCCCCTATGCGTAGTTCTATGCATTGGCATCCTGTTGAGTAACGGAGTTTTGTTAAATTCAGTCTCATAGTTAACAAAACATTGAACTCTGGCCAACTACATCTCTAGACATGCCCCGTAAGTAACTTTCAAAACTTTTGCCTAGCACGTCTTCCGTTGAGTCCATTTGCAAATATTTCTCAGTGGTATCTGACAGAGTTGAAGAAGTCAGATCTAACGTCTGTAGCCTCATCCACTGAGACAGTTATCGTTTCTGGAACTTGAGCAAGTCCTTCACTCACAATTGCTCAGCTATAACAGTGGCGTTTAATAAATACCAACACTACTTCTACTACTACCAATATTACAATTTATTACTACTACCACTGCTACTACTTTGTGAGACAATGCGGCCGATTGGTTAGAGGACTCGCCTTGTAGCGCGGAGAGAACGGGTTCAAACCTCGTCCCATGAGACGGTTACTTTGTAGGAGCCTTGAATAAATCCCTCATGCAGCGCCATCGATTGTTGCTTGGTTATTGTACAGTGGCGCCTAATAAATGCACAGATATATTATGATCATCAATCGCGCGTCAATCTCAGGATGTCGGTAAGCAATAGATGATACAATGCTCGTCTTAGACACCTTAAACACGTATCATAATGGTAATATAAATAGAGCCAATGCGTTTAATAGAGTAGAGCTGTAATATGCCAAAAACTAATCTTTGTCGGCGGCTACGGCCTATGTTGTCATAAGCTGCCGTTAAACTGTGGATCCAATCCAATCGCTAGAGCTATACGACACATGAATCCCATACGGTGATGTCGATGTGATCGGCCCTTGACGGCGACAAGCTACTGATTAATAACTTTTAAAATGTCTACCTAGAGTGGTTCCAGTCTGAATCATGTATTATTAAGGAGGGCGACGGCAACGACCTTCGTGATGACATGTGTCGTTAACCCTCGGGCTACCAATGGGGGGTGCTAGGTTTTTTCATTTCAAACTTTTTCCGTATGGAATAAAAATTTGACCTTATAGGTAGCTGTAAGGGGTTCATTTACACACGTTTTGAGGTAAAATGTGAGATGATATATCACACCGTTCAAAAGTTATACCCAATATACCCGAGGTACCAGATGTTGCAACTGACCCCCGCTCTGTTCATGGGATATGAAGGGTGTCCCTCTTCTGCCTCCAGACCAGTTCTTCGGGACAACATCTGCACGGAGAAACAAACAGTTCTTCATCAGATATCGTCGACTGATCTTCTCCACGGTGACATGATAACGGCTGGGTTTTGGTGCGCCATCGCTCGAATGCCTTTTGCAATAGACAACGTAATTTGTAATTTTACTATTTCAAATAAAATAAAATAAAATAAAATTAAAGCCTCCCTTCTTAAATGCTCTTCCGTCTACGTGTATCACCCCTCAGTCTAACCCTTCAATAATTCCTGCTCTAATCTATCTCATGCTACTCAGATCCATCTGTGCATTCAAACTCCATCCTACTAATTTGTTATTACCATAAATAATTATACGTATTTATTAAGTGAAACAGTTCTATGCCATACATTTTATCCTTTGTTTATCACCATTTTCTGGCCGTCAGGGGCCGTTAAAGTCGAATTTACCGTACATGTGTGCAGGAGTGTTGTAGAGTCTACCATTTCTTTCTTTTGGACTGTTTAACGACTAGCTGTATGGTAACAAAGACCCTTAGCGTCGCCCTCCTCCTTCTTTCGGGCTTGGGACTGGCACTGAGACTGGCACAGAGCACGGAGGTGCAATGTACGAACGTTCAGTGGCGGAGGTAACTTTGCCCTTGCGCACTTGGTCACCGATCCTCGTCTCCGCTTGGCCAGGAGTCAGACCGGGCTGAAGCTCATCTTCCCTGGCTGGCCAGATGTCAGGATCGGCTGAAGCCCCCTCACCCCGTCAAGGCGTACGCATCGGACATCCACGCCGTCGAGTGAACTTCTGAGGCAGTTGCTCGAACGGTGCTCCGAGGGGAGTCTACCGTTTAGACGCATTTCTCGAATTTATAGATTCACTAGAATGCGTATAAAGGTGTCTAAAATGAAAACCATATTATGCATTGTTTAGCGACACTTTGCGGCAGCCAAGGCCTTTTGCGTCGGCCGCTAACTTACATTCTAATTAGATATTAGATAGTATATTTACATTTTCATACGTGTCTGTAGTTCGTGTAAAACGACGCTCCGTCATTGATCAACGCGACCTCCTTGACCAAGGCTTTTGACTGGCACCACCGAGTATACGACAGTTGCTAAGATTTTCTGTCATGTACTCTTAGTTTAAAGAGAGTGTCACAGTGTAAATGATCAGCGTCGCCCTCCTCCGTTATCAAACGTTCGGACTGGCACCACTTCGATGATAGGTATCGCCATTTTATGGCCAACAGGAACTGTTAACATCGACCATCTCCGTGAGTGGCAGACGCTCAGTGATAGGCTGGCGATAGTAGTTATGGTTTCAGTTCAACGACACTGTGTGATAACGAAGATCATTAGCGTCGCCCTCCTCTTTCATCGATGCTTGGGACTGGCACTGCCAGAGTACGAACAGTGGCGAAGTTAGGCTAGCGATGAAAGTCATTTGCTGAATTTTTTGCAACTGAAAATGATTAAAGTAAAAGGACGACGTTGGACACCCTTATTTTGACAGATCATCAATGAACAGAAACTACGAAATGTTATTACCGCTAAGCAACCTTTAAAACGCTACCTTCAGATGGTATAAATAAAGCCAATGCGTGTAATCGCTAGATTCCACCCACAGACCAAACATAGGATTAGTATGACGTTAACGGCCCGTGTTTTACCTCTAAGCAACCTTAAAACACTGTCAAGTAAGTGGACTTACTCCGCCACTGAACGTACTCTGTCAGTGCCAGTCCCAAGCCTGGATGAAGGAGGAGGGCGACGCTAATTGGTCTTTGTTACCACAAATTGGTCGTTAAACAGTAAACACACACACACACACACACACACACACACACACACACACACACACACACACACACACACACACACACACACACACACACACACACACACACACACACACACACACACACACACACACACACACACACACACACACACACACACACACACACACACACACACACACACACACACACACACACACAGCTGCTAAGCGCCATCGATTGATGCTTGGTCATTTGATTGTGGCGTTTCATAAGTGCACAAATATATTATGATTGTACTTCACGCTCCAATGAATAATACAGTGCTCTGTCTTAAACACCTTGAAAACATATTCTTCCGATGCTATAAATTCTGCAACGTCGTTTCGTTAAAACACTGCAACGTCGTTTCATTAAAACACTTATTTTTTATTTGAGCTGTACTATGCCAATAAATAATCTTTGTCGGCGGCAACGGCCTATGTTGTCATAAGCTGCCGTTAAACTGTGGATCCAATTCCAATTAAAACACTTAACATGAGCTGTAATATGCCAAAAATAATCTTTGTGGGCGGAAACGGCCTATGTTGTCATAAGCTGCCGTTAAACTGTGGATCCATTAAAACACTCACAATAAATCACCTTAATCGTCGGTAAGGGCGACGTTAACAGCCCTCGGAGGCCATAAAATGATAATAATTCTTCCTTTATTGAAACAATCCGGTTGACACATCGCAACCGGTAGGCCTACAGTTTACAGTTATGCAATTGAAACAATTCACAAGAACGCAAATGACAGAAGACATAAATCTTAACTACTAACAGAACAGACAGCCTGCAATACACGACGCTAATAGCAGCCTACAAAGCATGTCTCTCCTACGGAGCTCGAACTCGGTACCTCTCGCTCTCCACGCCAGATGTTATCCAATGCGCTACCGGGCCCCAATGACTAATACAGTGCTCTGTATAAACAAACGGAAACTGTGTACCATCTATTGGAGCCAGTCAGAAGTCTGGTATAGAGAAGGGTAGACAGGCGCTCCTTGCTATCTACATGACATTGTATCTCATCAGGTTTTGACCCGATTCTGACCTCTTAATCCACGCCTATCGATTTTGTTTTGACTGAGCTCCTATGAATAATCTCGTTCTCGTCGATTGGCTGATTTGTGCGCTGAATAAATCTCGAGATTACGTTTATTCTGCAAAGGTATATTTGACGTCAACGGCCTTAAAAGCCGTCAGATGTTGCTAAACAATGGATAATGCTATTGTCTCGATTACACCTTTTAAACGCTTGCAACCGATAATATAATATTCGCCCAAAGCGTTTAATTGTTGTGTTGAACGTAACTTACATAAACAGTGAGAACTGTAACAATTTTCTGATTTAAACGGCAGCGACCTTTGATGCCAAAAGATATCGTTTAACAATTATGTTAATTTATTGGTTAAATTAGTTAAATCCCGTTAATTTAATCGCCAGACTCAACCCTGTTCTCTCTTAACACAAGGTACTTCTCAACGGCCCCACAGAGGCCGCAAGGTAGCCTTAGAAACTAAGACTACATGAGTCAATGTTTTCCTACTAAACGCTTGTCGCATGTCTCAGTAAGTTTGACTTAGTCTGATAACCTTAACTGTCTATCGATTCTGTTTTTATTCAGTTCTTTCCCCTACTTATGTTTATTGGGCTCTCTAGAATCTCGAGATTACGATTACGATACAGCCACATACACTATTTGGAAGCCGTAAGATGTCGCTAAATAACAGATAATGCGATTGCGACGTTAGACACCTTTAACACGCTTACTATGTCGGCTATATAAATTCAGAAACCGCGTTTCGTCTCCGAATTTGTGTGGATGTAGTAGTAACTGTAGGGTGAACTAAAATGCAAGGTTCTGTTACCCATCCGTAACAATTAAACGATGTTTGCTACTAATCCTTATTTCGAAATTACTAAAGGAGAGGACTGGCCACCCCCTAAGATGCAGAGGTTAAGAAATTTGAAGCCGTTAACACTCACCAATGGCATAGGGAACTGCTCTTCTTCTCTTCTTCTTTGGGATTTGAACCTGATGCTTTCGTATGATTACATCAAACAACTATATAAACCATTCCGCAGATTCAAGCCCGTTCCTATAAAGCGGCAGTTTCGGTTTAACGACGCTGTTTCATAACGAAGCTGATTATCGTCTCCCTTTAATATGGCCTTCGGACTGGCACTTCTCCATGGTAGGCGGATTTTGCGTTCTGGGGACAAATCCTGTTACCGGTAAGTTAAGTTAGCATCGACAGATAAATAGAGTCGCCCTCCTTTATAATCCAGCCTTCGGACTGTCACCACCCGATGTTGCGCAGTTTTTCCGGTGTTTATGACCATTTGTGACCGTAATGGTCGCTCATTCGGTAAAAAGTATTTTGAAGCAGATTAATTGTAGAATTTGACTGAATAAAAAGGTCAGAAACCGACATGTGACGGGTTTTGATCCCTGGCGTCACAGTTGGAAACTGAAGACGAAGATAGTCAGCATTAAAGGCTTTATAACGATAGAATACAAATGAAAGTGCGAGTTCTCGGTGTGACACTATGGTCAGACTTAAAGGTGGACTCCCATCTGGACGAAGTCCTTGCAATCTGAGCCTCTCGTATTCCAAGGCTGTTGACGTCGGATTCACCTTACTTTTGCGGAGTATACATCTAGCGAAATAACGCGACTGACGAAGTTATAAGACCGGTTGTAGACGTAATAAAGGTGTCTAAGGACAATATTGCATTGTCAAGGTTTTCACGGCATTTAGCATCGAGAACTGTGTCTCCACTTCGCTTCTAATCGACATTATTATAATAGAGTTACGATTCAACTTCATGATCAAGTTATATCTGTGAGACTTTGTATTTAGTTTTTTTAATCGAAGTTAGCCGCAGACAACTTTGTGTGTGTTTTTCAATTTCCTTCGTTGAACTCCAGTTCCAACCGTTTTTTTTTCAATTATCCGGTCTCTATCGATTGGGTTCGGCATCTTTCATCACTCTGCTGACGTAACTCCTCGTTTCCTCCTATAATAGTCTACATCTCTACGTTGTCTGTTTCAAGACCTTGCGGGCCAAATTATAAAATTATTATAATTCAACGTGTTGCTGTTATTTACTAATCCAGTGTCGCATCTACTGTATTAACCAAACTATAACTAATTACTTCTATATAAAATTAGTATAAACCAAGACATTAGATAATTATTGCATGCTCTATAAAGACGAATTATCTCCCTTGATCCTCCCACCGACAATGCATTCACTGTAGATGTGTTGGCTAGGGGGCGCAAGTTATGTTCAAATTTGCAGATGACACTTACCTCCTTACTGGATCCTCTCAAGCTCATACTATTCCATCTGAACTGCATTTAATCTCTACATGGGCTTCTGCCAATAACCTAGGCCTACCTTAAATAGCTCTAAATCTAAAGAAATGATCATTTTCCGACCTCGACACCAATTTGAACCTCCTCCTCCATTGCCTGGTATTACCCGAGTTAAAACTTTGAAAATACTGGGTGTCATCCTTCAAGATAATTTCAAACTCACAGCCCATATAGACCACCTCACAGCCACTTGCTCCTCCTCTTTTTATGCTATCAGAAAACTCAAAACCCATGGCCTTTCTTCCTCATCCATCCATAATGTAACCAAAGCCACTACCGTTGCTAAACTTCTATATGCCTCCCCATCCTGGTGGGGTCTCACCTGGCTTCCGATAAAGAACGCCTGGAAAAACTCCTAAAAAGAGCCAAACGCCTAGGATACCTAGAGCAATCCTTTCCAACAGTCTCTGAACTTGCCAATATAGCCGATGCGAAACTCCTTTTCTCCATATTACACAACCCCAAGCATGTACTTCACCAACTCCTACCTCCACTCCGACCCCTCTCCTCTCACCAATTAAGACCTAGAGCACACAACCATACTCTCCCACCCAAAGGACAACTCTCAATTTAAGTGAGGACCAGATCATTATATAAAAATATTTACTAGTTTATTCTAAAATCTTCTAATGAACTTTAATTATCCATTATCCTCATGTTAGCATTTCTGCGTTTTTGTCAGATTGTTTTTCTCAATTAAACGAATATATATATATATAAGTGGAGCGGATCTTTCGGCAATGTTTGAGGTTTGAACTCCGGATCTCTCGGTTGATTTTTCAGCACTCTATCCACTACACCATAGCACACCACGTATACAGTGGAGATTCATACCTCTTCAACATACACTTATAAATTCGCTTTTGCCCATATTGGTTCTGACAACGTAGAATTACCTAGTATCGGCTATTAACCCTCGGGCTACCAAGGAGGGGGGTTATTACGACCCCCTAGGTTTTTTGCTTCGAAAAGTTGTTCCATGTGGAATATAATTTTGATAATTTAGGTAGCTGTAGCAGGATCTTTTGCGCACATTTTGAGGTAAAGATCATTGTGATATCTCATGCCATTCAAAAGTTACACCCGATATACCCGAGGTATTAGTTGATACGACCCCCCATTAGTTTTTCGTCTATAGCGTACTTATTTTTCTTCCTTGAAGAGAAGCAAATATACCATTCTTTAGAGGGAATGACAGGGCTTCATTAGCATACTTAGATGTTTGTCTTTTGAAAACCGGAAGTGATCAAAAATAAATAATAATTCGCGTAATATGCGTGAAAAATGGCTGAATGGAAGGACTCCCCTTTTTTGTCGGTAGCGTATTCATTTATATTCCTGGAGAGAAACAAAGATACCATTCTTTAGAGGAAATGTAGGGCTTCATTTGCATACTTTAGATGTTTGTCTTTTGAAAACCGGAAGTGATCAAAATAAATAATAATTCGCGTAATATGCGTGAAAAATGGCTGAATGGAAGGACTCCCCTTAGTTTTTTGTCGGTAGCGTATTCATTTATATTCCTGGAAGAGAGAAACAAAGATACCATTCTTTAGAGGAATGTAGGAAGTTCATTTTCATACCTAGATCTTTGTCTTCTGAATACCGGGAAGTGATCAAAAATAAATAATAATACGCGTAATCTGTGTAAAAACGACTGAATAAAGCATCACAACGTAAACCGATATATATGTACGGATGTATATTTATACGTATATAAACATATGTAGGGATGTATGTGTATCTTGGATACATAGATCAGTTTCAAAACACACATAATTTTATATTTTGTTTATCCAAAAGTACAAAATGTACGAAATAATTTAAAATATCGCCAATTAAGGGGGTTCCGTTGTTAAAAGTAATGTAATTTCGAGGTGCATTCACATAATGTACAACTAAATATACCATTCCACGTGTGCAGAAATGAATGCTGAATCCAATGCTGTATTACAAGTTATGATATGTGAAACCAAACACGAAATCCTGGGGGGTCGTCTCAACGCCCCCCCTTGGTAACTGCCGATGTCACAAAAAAGCTCGGTAGCCCTAGGGTTAACACGCGTCTAGCGATAAAGCACAAATGACGAATTTCATAGGTTCATCGAAATCGTGAAAAGGTGTCCAAAGAGAGCATTCAAATTCCCATCGGTTAGCACCGTCTAGCGACCACAAAACATTGGATTTGATCCAGACTTCTCGGTTAATATTTCAGCAGGTTAACCGCTAGGCCATAACACATCCGGTTGCCGGTTGCAACGTAAAACGGATCTGAATACCCCATAACAAACCGAAGACACGGTAGACACCCATGAACTGGGTTGCTTCGCATCGGTTAACACCATCCTTATATTAACACACAACTAGGCCTATATTATATTATATCATATACATAATAGTCTGTTCACTTCATTTTCCTAGTATTATATAAATGTCACAAATAGCAATTTTAGAAAAATGACTGTTTACAGTAATTTTTTATAAGCCTAGAATCTCTTTGGTTGCAGCGCGTTAAATGTATTCGCTAGATGACAGGATATACTCTCTAAAACTTCATCTCAGTTCTCACTGTAGCGAAACAGTTTAATCATCGCCATTTTGAGCTGATGTTAGTTTAAACCGTATTATGGAGAAATTCTACTTTAATGCCAAACCTGGTTAGAGTCTAGACTCTGTGCATATAATTTAGTGGACAAACACATTTAATTAACGGCAGCAAAGTCAACGAGAGAGTTGCTAATAATTAAAATCGTGGTTTGATCTTAATCTTTAATTCCGCGTAGACGGGGTCAACCCGACTCCCAGAAAACGCTGAAAATAGACAAAAGCCCAATTTCCCGAAAACAGTTTTCTAGAAAGCGGCCGAGCTATTTAAAGTTAAATTGTAACAATGACAAAGACCTAGCGTGGTCTTGATGTATATCGATGTATACTTGCCTGTATACTGCCTGTTCAAATGTTTATTTAGTTAATTATGTTGGTTCTGGTCGGACTTAGAACCCCCGTAGACGATGGATGAAAGTCGACATTACTATAGAATCGGGGACCGCTAGTTACGGTATATTTAGGACGACCCTAACCCTGACCCGGTTGGACTCTCACGTCGCGTGACAACGACGAATAACCTCAACGTAACCGACATGGACTTGTTCTTTATAACTCGTATAATTATGTCTACAAGCGTAAATCAGGTAAAAGTTATGTTAGCGTATTGATTATTTTCCCCGTAGTATATGTAGCATTAAGGAGATCCAATTTCACCCAATACATTTATGAACTTACTTGGAAAGAGTCATTGAAAATATACAAGACAATGGAACTGGAATCTCCGTACAGGGAGAACTGAGTAATAACCTAACATTTTCAGATG
>JACEVL010001739.1:0-25376 GCA_020284085.1 Aporrectodea caliginosa
GGTGATGTGTAGCTATTAATAGCCGTGGTTAATGTACCATAGCCGCTTGACTTCCGGTTGTCGTCGAATGGTCGCTTAACGGCTCAATTCGTTTTTATTTTCTCTTCTAAATTAAGTTTTATTGGGTTGTTTTTGTTTCTTTTAGCACAAATATGTTCCGGAATATGACAAATATAAGCGTAAACGTTTAAATTAATCTGGGAATACGTTATAAGTCAGAAAATAATTTAGGACGCTAAAATACACGTTTACCGAAAACTCATGCAAGCCCCTGATATGTTGCACTAAGTTGAAACTATGCTTCAAAAGAATATAAATTTTAAACCATAAATCTGGTTTATCTGCCAAATTCAAGCGACTCAAAAATGCTGTTCCGTTATATAAAAATCTCGAATTATCATTTCAAATATAATTTAAACTTGCATTAGATGAAACAAACTGGTCATAAACACACAACTTAATCATTTTGCTGATTTCATTAAGCCCTATAGCAGTTTTAACAAGAAAAATTAGATTAATCGGCTGACAAGAAATGACAAAAAGATAATATCGCTTTAAAATGTATCCTATGTCACCAAATTTAATACACCTTCTGTTAAAGAATTCTCAAAAAAGCTGCACACTGATCTAGATAAGTGCGACGCCCTAAACGGGATCAAAAGGAAATGGTCAGTAGAGTCATACATGCAGTGGACGACAGTTACAACCTGACATAGGCAAAGTATCATGGACTCGACCTGAATTGCGAAAGCGCAGAATCTACCCTGAGCAAAGCCGACTGAAGCAATTCCGGAACATAAGTTTTTGGATTTAAACCGACAAGCTTGACACGTTCCATCACAGGCTAATCGTGATTAAGCTTACAAATTGAACGTAGCGCCATTTCAAGTGAAGCTCACAGATGCTCTCCCGATATGACTAAACTAAGGCACTGCCGAACAAAATGGTCTACAAGTGCTATCGGAAAGAGGCAAAGATAGGTTGAGGAGTTTATGTCTCAGGTTGCTGCGAACCTGTCTCAGAATGATGACCCGCTCACAGCAAAAGTTTTTTGCTGGAACGTAGAATTTCGGGTCTTTGGGACAACCAATTGACCATGCGCAGCAGAGCGGAGAAATCTGCAACGAGAGATGGAAGTGACTGAGGCTCAGAACTCATTAATATGAGTTGAAGCACATTCTGGTAGACAGTTACGACCCAAACGTCGACTGAGCTTTTCATTCCCAAGGTGTCGTTGGTAAAAATGAGCAGCAGGACGTGATGGGCCCCATGCATGGCTGCCATAGTTAAATTCGACTCCTCTAATAACTTGTAATCATCCGTTAATACTACGACTTTTAATCATACTGCGCTGTGTCAGTTTGAATAATAAACACGAAAATCTTCTGTTATGAAGATCTTAAACTCAGTTCGCCTTTGCATCGGCAACTAATGCGGCATCTCACACATGAGACTGTGTAATGCATATAGGGTCGCCCGGGGTAATATGGTCACTCCGGGTTTTATGGTCACCCCGTCATTCTAGCTAAATATCAAGTCTATGGTAATTCTAGTGCAGTGTCATACTTATGCTGTTTCCGGTGAATTTCGTAATCATAGCGAGAAGATTACTTGTTGAGTTTAGAATTTTCCTCGAATTTTTTCAATATTTGTCATATTTTCGTAAAGGAAATGGTGAGTAGGCCTATAACTTACTATTTTTCACAATGATTTGTTGGATGAAATTTTCATAAAAATTCCATTGATTTGTTATTGCATCTGGCCTTCGAAACCTTGATTTTATTAATTGCTTTGCACATGGTAAAACGCCATTTTCAAAAAATTGTTACTGCTACTCAATTGAGGCTATATGGTCACTGCTAGTCTGGGTAATATGGCCAGTGTCCATATAACACTGTGCAATGTCCATATTGCCCCGATATGATTACCTAAGTGCTAGTAATAGCCCTATTTTATTTGTATTATTAGGTCTACCGCCCAAACTTGTGTCTAGCCCTATGGTAACAAGGTTTTTTATATAGAGAAATGGTTACACTGTACAAGACAAAGAATTTGTGAGCACAAAGGTCCAAAGAATATGCAGGTATTGCTGTCGCTGCCATTGAAGGTGGACTGTCCTTAAAGAAAACTGCCAAAGATGTTCATGTTCTACGTACGACCAGGTACGACCTAACAAAAGAAACTGAAATTGAAAAGATGTGTAAGTTCTATGAAGACAGTTTTGGGTCATCCAACAATTTTAAAACCACAACAAGAGGTGGAATATCTGCCGACTTAGCAGTCTAGCAGTCCTATCAGGTCAACAGCTGCACAGACAGAAATGCCGAAAACATCATTTTCAGACATCCTTAATGCAAAAATCACTTTATTGATTTGTCATGGAAGTAGGAGAAACTAGGAGAAAAGCGAACTCTTTCTCATAGCACAATCTAAAACCATGTTAGACGGGAATAAAAGAAGATATCTCCTTCAAAAGGACTCAGTAAGAACAAGGAAAATAAAGCAGGAAATATTATAAAAAAGAAAATGCGGACGGTTAATGAAAGAGAAATTAAGAGAAAAATGGAAAGAACATAGAAAAGAAAACAGGAAAGAAAATAGTCGAAAGGCAAATTAAGAAAAAGATAAAAAGAAAAAGAAAACTATCTGAAATTGAAGAAGATGAAGAAGATGACAAAGAGCTGACTTACTTTCAGCTTCTGCTGAGAGTTGGATTTCGTGCCAGAAATGTAAGCTCAGTTGTGCAGGAGCTGATGATGATCAAGAGACATTTCTGTGAGATTTGCAATGAGAGTGATTAGGCAGGGCCTACTGATTGTAAATGAGCTTAATGTTTATCTTTTGCTTTGGTTTGGCTTTTGTATTTGCCAGTTTGATGTGAAGTTTACCTTTCTAAAGTGAACTTGTCCTTTTGGAATAATTTCCTCTCCATAGTAATTCTAGTCAGGTTTCCCTGCATAAACTAGGCAAACATGTTTGTTATATGCCTAAACTGTTACCTTGCTGTGCAAAATTAAATCCCTCTGCTTTTCAAACGATTGATACTAGCTATAGCCTATAATAATGAGGTGGTTATGGACATACATGTATGTAGGGTAAAATAAACATACTGTGTTCATATTGCCCCACACCCTGGGGTTATATGGACACTTTATAAAATATTTCTTTATGTTCTCAACCAATAACATTTTAGAATATCACAAAATGCAGTTGTCCTATTAAAAGATATAGCACTTCTGCTTCACATTATACAATAATATCTTTTTTACATGTGTATGGACTGCTCAAATGATGAAAAATTCTTAAGGTGTCCATATTTCCCCGGACCACCCTACGATTAAATTTGGTTCATCTTCAATCAGCCGAACCGCAGCATTTAAACCTGATTGCAGCTGATTAATGCCGGAAAGAGTTAAGCCAAAAATGTCAACGCTGGTTCACATGGATGCATCATAGTTTTTTAGCTTGAATATTGTACTCCAACCGCGTATTGTTCGAATCTAGCGCAAATGCGATCGGGAATTCAGGTTTTCATCATGCACGCAAAGGAGTCGCCCATTCCGGACTTTGACTTGTGTTACAGGCGGCCACATCCCACTATCTCGCTCGCTAGTGGTGACCTGCCACACTCCACACAGGTAACACTTTCGCGCATTCCCCCTAGCAGTGTGATTTTCGTTAACGATAACGATAACGAAAATGTTCGTTAACGAAAATAAAATGATTTCGTTAACGATAACTATAACTATAACTAAAAATATCATTAACTATAACTATAACTATAACGAAAATAACACTAACGAAAATTCATCTTTATTTTCGTTAATACAAAAAATAAAAATAGGAAGTGCAATATGGACGATACGACATAAATGAGAACGAAAAATGCGAAATTTTTATTGTGAAATTTGTCAGTTACTTTGGAAACTCGTGTATTGATGAAGCTGAATGTACCCATGCTTCAAAGGTTTTCATAGCTCTGAGTAAATTGTGAAACAGCGTATTAATACGCACAATTTTGCTTATAGACTTAATTATTGTAACTAAGTAGTAACTAAAATTAACTAAATAAAATCCATTAACTATAACTATAACTATAAAAAAATAATACTAACTATAACTATAACTATAACTAAAATAAAAAAAATCATTAACTATAACTATAACTATAACTAAAATAAAACCTGTAAGGAAAATCACACTGCCCCCTAGTGAGAGTCTCTGCCCATGGCTACATATTCTGTTCCACCGACGGCCAGTGAACACGGTGCAATCACTGCTGCGCAGAGGGTTGGCAATCGACCCTACTCACTTAGTTTCAATATTAAGGGCAGCTGTAGACCCATTCTCCCGTTTCGATGGTCAACAGGCACGGGCAGGAAAGACCTATATAAACGTAGTGACCGAGGCCCACACGCGCGACCAACGCCTTTGAACAGACCTGGTGTTGCGGCACCTCGTTCAGGGTTCGAGGTTGACCTCACAACACCACCCATGTCTTCCATTCCCGACACTACCAGATACCATATAAATAAGTGCTTGTCAACATTGAGTGGATAGATTGGGGTAGTTTGGCGACATAAAGATACCGTAGTCCTCAGTATAGTTGCCTCCACAACCGTCATTCTTCGCTGATGAACAAGATCGGGACCCTGGACATTACCGACCAGGCATACAACTGGCTCGTCAACTACTTCAGGGAGAGGCGACACATCACTAGGTTTAACGGGGTGACATCCGTGGAAGCATCCATAAATGCCAGCATAGTTCAGGGATCGGGCGTAGGCCCAGGGTCCTACGTCGCGGGCGCATCGGACCTTCATCCAATGCACAGCTACAACTCCTTGGTAAAGTACGCGGATGACACCTACTTACTGGTGGGCTCCACGCACCTGAGCACTGTCACTGAGGAATACAAGCACATTACGAACTGGGCAAATGACAACAACCTCCGTCTGAATCCGACCAAAACGCGGGAGCTTCTGGTCACGAGGAAGGGGCGCAGCAGGCCTACCATCCCACTGGTCATCGAGGGAGCAGAGCGCGTTAACTCCATCCGCGTACTGGGCGTTACATTACGTTACGACCTCATCATGACAACACACATCGAAGAAACCCTCGCCTCTTGCCCCTCGACTTTATACGCTCTCAGGGTTCTCCGGTCTCACGGCCTTCCTTCCCACTCTCTCCATGAAGTAGCTAAAATGACCACCATTGCTCACCTAATGTATGCCTCTCCTGCCTGGTGGGGCTATGCCAACAGCGGCGACAGAGTAAAGATTGAACAGCTGATAAGCAGAATGAGGAGATGTGGTTTCCTTCCCTCAACTGCCCCGAGCGGTTCCGCCTTGGCGGGCCTGGCAGACGAACGCCTGCTCAGAGCTGTATGTTCAGATCCAAACCACGTCCTCCGACATCTCTTTCCACCTGTCCGGGACATCACGTACAACCTTCGCCCACGACCACATCCCTTCACCCTACCAGCCAGGGACGACCGGAACTTCATGGCCCGGATCTTACACAAAAGGCATACTAACATTACTAACAACTCAAGCCATCCCTGCTTAAATTGACATACATTTATGAGCATACGGTACATTCTGTAACATGCTAATCTGTGGACAAAATAAAAACAGCTAGGAACTTAACTTAAATGTTTGTAAACAAGCTGCGGCCATGTCAACTTGTGTCAGACTAAACGAATATTATTATTATTATTATTATTATTATTATTATTATTATTATTATTATTATTATTATTATTATTATTATTATTATTATTATTATTATTGAATACACACACACACAATGAAACTCTCTTGAGCACTAAGCATGAAATTCACTCTCGATTTAAACAGAGTTCCAATGCTAACTTCTGTTTTGAGCTGGCCTAGGATGTCAATGAGATCTAAAATTCAAAGCATAACCAAGTAGGTAGAGATGTACCGATATGGCTTTTTGCCGATTATGCCGATACTTCGTATAGCCGATAATTAAAAAGCCGATACGAATTATGAGACTCATTATTTAATTGTTTAGTCAAAATGTTCGGTACAGCTCTAGCAGTAGGCCTACTTTTGAGACGCGGAAGGACGGGTAGGTTATTGGTTTAGCGTCAGCTTTGCAAAACGGATTGCACGATTTCGAACAAGTCAATCAATCAATCAATCCTTTTATTGTTTCCATAGAATAGTTTACAAGTAGTGATCCAGAATAATCATAATTAACGATCATAAGTTTTGAAATTAAAACAGACAGATCACATGATTATCTTATTAACATTTGAGGGAAACAATCGGTTTCCCAGAAGGGACAGAAGTCCCGCTAAGTTAGGGATTCCCGTTTACCATGTTAACAGTTGAGTATAGTCTACACAAATAGCATTGTCAGAAAAAATGAGAATAACTGGCTTAACTAACAACACTTAACTAGGTCACTTAACTAATTGTGGTATAACAATGAATAATAACCATATTTAGATAACGCATTGACTATTGTCAAGGAGGTAGGCTCTGATCTTTTTTAAAATAGAGCAAGATTCGGAAGAGTGCGCAGTGACTTTGGTAGGTTATTTCAGACCAGCACATCTTAAGGTAAAATAACGAGTGTTAGTGCGGGCATAGGTTCCATCAAAGTTATCGAGAGATCTTGTATAATGAGAATGTGTATCAGAGATCTTAGAGAAGTAGCGACTGAAGATTAGGGGAAGAGATTTGTTGGCGAAGCGATACATAAATTCACAGATTTGCAATTTATTTATCTGTGGGATATTAAGTATTCGTAGTATACGTAGTCTGCAAAGGCTCATCAGTCACTCTAGGCTCGTCTAGGCTTGCCTAGCTTGCTTAGAGTAACACAGGGAGGAGATCCGATCGACGTATTCACTGATCGTAGATTCGGAACCGACCTGGGCTGATGAACCAAAGTCCTCCGTGCCCACCTTCATGTGATGCAGACTGTTAGTACCCTCCCTTATTTGGGTAGGAGAACGAACGGGCACGGCAGGCAAAACCAGGGGAAGGCAATGGCAAACCACCCCTGTCAACATGCCAAGAAAACCGTCATGAATCAAGCAATTTCAAACAAAGTACATGAAACAACTGGAATGAATTTGGAAGAACTGAGAGATGCGACGGCGGACAGAAGGAAATGGAGAGGCTTGACAAGGACGGTCGCTAAAGTTCAAAGAACTGACAGCACAAGGTGACAAGGTGAGTATACTAAATCTCCTTGCTGTGTTAGTTATCAATGATCTTCTAGCAATAATACGTACAACTCGTCTCTGTAATATAGATAGCCTATTCAGACGAGAGGAATAATTGGAGGCCCAGGCGATATTACAGTATGTCAAGTAAGGGTAAACAAGAGAATAATATAGTGTATGTAGAACTCTAGAAGGTAACAGGTAGGATACACGAGCCAGAATCCCTATGTTCTTGGCAACCTTAGTAGAAATGTTACTTTAATTTGTGATCATTCCAGGTTAAATGTTGGTCAATGTAGACCACAAGGAATTTGGAAGAATTGACTTGAGCAATAGGAATAGGAATATTGTCTTAGACGGTTATTGTTTAGGACCTTAAGCAATGCCTTAACGCACAATTAACCTGTGCCATCGAAGACTTATCGTATCGTATCGTATAGATCTATAGATTTATATAGATCTATAGATTTATATAGCGCCTCTCCAAGAATAACTATTCAGAGGCGCTCTCAGCACGAAAACCCCTGTGAAAAGAAACGTCTTTAAAGAACAAGAGACCAAAGAGGAAAAACCAGTCATTAGTTTAGCCCTTTGTGAGGGGAAGGTCATTCCATGTAGAGGGACCTACAACAGCAAATGCCCGGCGTTGAGCCAAGGCAGTCCTAGTCCTAGGAACAAAAAGATCAAACCAATCAGCAGAGCGCAAGGAACGAGATTAGGTCGCAGATAACGGCTTTCGCATAATAGTCAGAAAGATTCTTTTGGGCACTGCTCAGCTGCGCCTTGGAGACTAGAAGGAGGATCTTATAATGGATGCGCGCAGTGACAGGAAGCCAGTGCAAGACATCAAGCACATATGTAGAGATATGCTTTGTCTTTACATATATAGCGAACTTAGAGGCACTTAGTATATGGATAGAATAATAATGCTTCATTCTGAACCTAAGTTACTTAACATTTCAGAGGCAGTAAGGTTAAATAGGAACCGGTACTTGAGGTATTGCCTCGATAAAGCCAAGGATTATAATTATCAACTTCATCTTGTTAGCCTCACTGTATGACTGTGTATGAAGGCGAGGAGTTAGTCATATTTATCCGCATGTTCCTCCCACTGTGTTAGTGGATCCGTTTACTAGCTGAGTTCGCAAGGTGGCGTAAATTGAATAGCAATTTAGAAATATCTTTCTGTCCTGGCGAAGATTTAAACCAACCACACCTCTGTTGACAATCCAGCACTCTAACCTGAAGACTATGCGAACCCTTTAATTACAACATGAAATCTCTTAATGATTTGGTATAATGTAAGGTAATGTAATTAGTAATTTATTTAGATCCGCTCTTAGCCGTGGCCATTCATTAGCGCATCTTCAGTAGGAAATGAGCGAGGAAAGATTTTGTTAGCCTGAATAAAAGCTATGATGTCCTGTTCATAATAATGTTAAATTAATTTTATTTACTCAGCGCTTACGAGTATTACAGCACATAACATGTGTGCGTAACGCTTATCTGATATTACTTACTTTGAGCGTCGATATTACCAATAATAGCGACAAGAAGAAGCAATGCCGTAAAAGAGCAGCGTCCAATTATCGAATGCCATCGTTTGGAAGAAATTTCTGAAAACACAACCGGGAAAAATAAAATGAATAGATGCCACTGTACCAGCTGGAATGTATTGCAAAAGATTGCGCAGCACTATGATTCCCTTTTGCATTCTAGAACACTCGATTCGTAAGTAAGGTAAATCGAATAAGTTAGTCAGCTGAACCAGGAGTTATTAATGTAACTTCTGTACGTGTCACTTCTTAATTGCGAAGACATTTCTATTAGAGGTCTGCGGGTAAAGCAGTCTTGCTACCCGACCGGTACCCGTAATTCCGGACGGTTACCTGTATCCGTACTCGACGCGTACTAAAACTTACTATCCGACCCGACCCGTACCCGCGAGTATGCCCATACCCGTCACTTCATTAGCACACCTTCCCAGACACCACTGTATAGGTTATGCAGCATACATGCAGAGGTGACTCTGTATACTGCATATACCGAGTCACTAATGGCGTGTTTGCGCACACAGGTAATTAATACTCATAATTATTGATGTAATGTAACAGTGCATATTTTAATTGTGTAACTACTGGGACAAATGTCTCAATAGTTTTAGGAAATGCCCCAGTAGTTTTAGGGTTTTTCCCAGTAGTTTAAGTGATTTTTCGCAGGTAATACTGTACTTTCAGTGTTAGTTCGCATTGAAAGTACAGTCGTGGCACACTTTGTCCCAGTAGTCCAAATCCGTTAAAATATGCACTGTAATTTAAGTACACTTTATTACTTACATCTGTTGTAGTTTGTCATCCGCCATAATTTGATGCGAGAATACTCCGAATTATTGATATAGGCCTAATCGATCAACTTAAAATCTTGCGACGGCCGATTACAACACGGCGAGAACGAGCGCAGGCAGAAATTGTTGGCGTACGCCTAGATATGTCAGTAAAACGTTTAGTAAGTAGGCATCCGTATCACTCGGTCAGGTATGTCATGAATTCCTCTATATAGTCCTGCCATTGTGCATCATATCCCTCCAGCCTGTATTGTCTGTCACACTGTCACCCAAAGTCAAAGCTGATGACTTGTCAGAACTCCATTAGTTGATAATTTCCACCTGGTAGACGTGATTCTATACAGACTAATACAGTTAAGCGCAAGACGGCTTATGCCGTTAATTGAATAGTTTAAACATTTCTTAGAGATTAAGAGATGACAGACTCTGAAATGTATCTAGCTTGGACTGCATCAAGCGGTCATAAGGAACCACGACTGTTTATCACGTCAGCCACCTCTGACCCTCTTCTTATCCGACTGGAAACTAAATCAGACATAATGTGGAAAGCTTTGGGACTGTTCTAATGGAATAAGCCACATTGTAACAGTATTGTGACATCTATTAATAAATGCCAAGTTCACGAGGCTCACGGACAGCCGGTATATGTGTGTATGTATATATATAATTGAATTGAATGTATATATGTATATATGAATATATATGTGCATGTGGTGTATATGTATATATTAGGGTGATTCAAAAAAATTTTTTTGGGAAAGTTAACGAGCATAGTTGCTAATTTTGTTCCTTTTATGTACAGAATCAATTCTGTATAAAAAATTTCAAAATAAAATGTATTTTAGAGGTCGCTTAATGAGCACAAAAGTTTCCATACAGTCGTATTCAAGATACAGAAGGGTGGATACCACCCCCCCCCCCATTTAGTTTTTCGACTATAGCTTATTGACTATTCTACCTAGAAGAGAAACAAATATACCATTCTTTAGAGGGAATGTAGGGCTTCATTTACATACTTATATGTTTGTCTTTGGAAACCGGAAGTGATCAAAATAAATAATAATACGCGTAATATGCGTGAAAAATGGCTGAATGGAAGCACTCCCTTAGTTTTTTGTCTGTAGCGTATTCATCTGTCTTCCTGGAAGAGAAACAAATATACCACTCTTTAGAGGGAATGTAGGGCTTCATTTGCATACTTACATGTTTCTCTTTTGAATACCGGAAGTGATCAAAATAAATAATAATACGCGTAATCTGTGTGAAAATGGCTGAATACAGCATCACAACGTAAACTGATATATATATATATGTAATTATGTATGGATATATATGTATGGATGTATATTTATACGTATATAAACATGTGTAGGTAGGTATTTGTGTATCTTAGATACATAGATCAGTTTCAAAACACACATAATCTTATATTTGTTTATTAGGGTGTCCCAGAAAAAACTTTTTGTCGAAAATCTTGGGTCTCACCAGCCAAAAAGTTTCCTTTGTAGATGACAATGTTTGTGGAAAATTTTCAATTTTTTCGGATGCTATTTAGGGGTCCCCCAAAGGGTCCTAACTTTAGTCTTCATTTCTAGCGTAAAATGCTCGTTATTTGCACGTGTTTCAATCTGGAATATTGCTGATTTACTCTTCTTATCACAAAAAACTAAAGAAGAGTCCGATGTGGATGAACTTTTTACGGTCTGTTTGCCTCGACGAGAGCTACATCCAGGAAAACATATAGGATTAAATTCAGGGTAATTCAAGGTCATTTCAAGGTCATACAAACGAAATTTATCAAGAAACAAAGAAAAATAATCAGAGCTCGGCCAATAATTGTTGAAATTGTTTAACTATTACTTGCGTTTCTCATCATGATAAGGGCTACCTGTGATAAGAAACAAGGATACCAAATGTAAGGCGATCTAAAGTTATTTTATGGACCAAAAGGTCAAGTTCAGAGAAAAATTTGAGGAAATTGCCTTAACTCGGTAAAATGTTGCTCGTCGTCATCATCATCATCATTATCGTCTTCGTCATCATTCACGTTGCTGCTCTTGCAATCCTAGTTGCCCGATTACTTGAACTAGACCCTTCAGCTGATTTTCTTAGCATTTCATGCTTCTACCTGGGTTCAAGTATGATCTTGTGTTTTGCAACTCTTGCCTCCTTCTTACTAAAATCCTTGTCATCAGCCATGCTCGTCTTTCGTGGTTCTCGCTGATCTGCCAAAACCCACTTATTCTCATCAATTTTTAGAACATACTCAGTTTGCTAATTGGCAATATCAAAAATGAGATGCACTTTTCAACATATGCTTTTCTGCGACTCAGAGTCCCTGTTTTTACTTTTCTTGATCAAATTATACTCCTCCACTAGACCCTTTGCTTTTACACTATCTTCGACTAAAATTCTGTAAGAATTCTAGCCTTGTTCCAAATTCAGATTAACTTGATAATTAATCATTGCATTCAAACTCTCTGACAGTCTTCTACAAAATCTTGTGATGATAAAAAAACGAGAAATGTGCATAGCGTGTGGCCTCCTGTAGGCAATACATTAATAGGAAGGGTTGCTTCTGGTTTCCCAATTAACATGACTTCTTGTCGCAGAAGTGCAAAAGTTTTCTTCCATTTACACTGCTAGCTGTAATGCAGTAAATAAAGCCATTATCTATATACTGTTGCAGCTAGGTCTATAAGAATGATGCATAGACGAATTAACTGCCGAAAGCCAGTTCCCATTATCTTTTAAATCATACTTCGAAAAATGGGATTCTCACAAAAATGACATTTTATTAAATGAAGATTTAAAAAACTTAAATTTCAGCATAAACGGCATTAAAACATTGCTTTTAATTTTCTTTCTCACACTGTCTAATACAATTTCTATACGGATAAAAATATACATTTGTACCTTTTGTATATAAATATGTGAAATTATTCCTACTTCTTAACAATGACGTCACAGCTCAGAATAAATATTACATGGTAATATACAACAAAGTTGGAATTAATTGTGTTGTTTATGTATGGCCTATGACTATGTACATAATTCTTGCTTATAGGATTGTTGCCCAATGTAATTAGGATTGTTGCATTCCAGTGTCTCGTCAATGGCAATTTCGTTGTTTCTTCAAATAGACCCCTCTCAGATTTCAGGGCATTGAGCGACCAGTAAACATTCATAGATTACAGTAAAATTTTGCTGAACTGTTCAGAAAGACCAAAGGAACAAAGTTATCAACTATGTCGATCAATCAGAAGTAATTATTTTTTCCCCATTGGGACGTGAATCACCCTAGTATATATTTGTATAAGGTACGTGCAGATGCATATGTGCTTATGTATACACGAATATGTGTATATGAATATAATTATGTGTATAATCTTTGTGTATATGTATATATGGGTAAATGTATAAATGTAAATGCATATGTATATGTGTGTATGCATAAATGTGAATATGCACATATGTCTATTTGTGTATATATAATATATATGTATATATATATATATATGAATATGTATAATTGTATATATATGTGTGTTTATGTATTATTTGAATACGTATATAATTATGTACTGTATTGTATTGAATTGTATCTATAGATTTATATAGCGCCTCTCTCAGAATAACTATTCAGAAGCGCTTTCAGCACGAAACCCCCCCGGGGGAAAAGAAACGTCTTTAAAGAACGAGAGACCAAAGAGGAAAAACCAGTCATCAGTTTTGTCCTTAAAGAGGGGGAAGGTCATTTCAAGTAGAGGGACCAACCACAGCAAATGCCCGGCGTTGAACCAAGGCAGTCCTAATCCTAGGAACAAAAAGATCTAGCCAATCAGCAGAGCGCAAGGAACGAGATGAGGTCGCGATAACGGCTTTCGCATATAGTCAGAAAGATACTATGGGGCACTGCTCAACTGCGCCTTGGAGACTAGAAAGAGGATCTTATAATGGATGCGCGCAGTGATAGGAAGCCAGTGCAAGACATCAAGCATATATGTAGAGATATGCGAAAAGCGAGGGAGTCGGGCTATGAGCCTAGCTGAAGCATTTAAAACCGATGGAAAGCCAGGAAAGGCAATGGAAAGGAAACCGATGGGGAAAGACGCTGTTTGGGGAGGCCCATAAGAATTGAGTTGCAGCAGTCGAGTCGGGAACAGATAAAGGAATGTACTATGGTGGTAAAGACAGAGAAAGAGACCGATCGTCTGATGGCTCTGAGCCGCCTCAGTTGAAAGAAGCAGGAGCGAGTCAGGTTAGATATGTGCTCCGTGAATGTGAGGGAGGAGTCAAGCGTGACACCCAGGTCACAGACACTAGAAGAGTATGTGTAGGCAGGGAATTTCTCAGTCAGCAATTGAAAGTCAAGTTTAGAAAGCTGTTGTCTAGTCTCAAACCATATCAACTGAGTCTTTGTAGCATTTAGGCAGAGTCGGTTAGTCGAATCCAATAGTGAAGATCAGAAGCAAGCCAATCAATAGAACGGACTAGTTATAGTTGATCAAATGATGGACCATGAACGAAAGCCTGGGTATCATCTGCATAAAGATGGCCATTTGCCCTGTGTTTAGAAAATAAGAGCGAGATTTCGGCAGTAAAGAAAATGTAAAGGATGGGTCCGAGTACCGAACCCTGGAGAACGCCAAAGTTAACCTCCAACCCACTCAGTCCTGGAGTCTCCAAGGACAACCATCTGCGTGGCGTCAGTGAGGTAGGATTTAAACCAAAGAAGGGGAATACCAGAAAGGCCAAAGGATAACTGTAATCGCTGAAGCAGAATCTCGTGATCCACCATATCAAAAGGAGAAGCGACGTCAAAAAGTGCCAAGAGAGAGAGGTGAGATTAGTCAATAGCTACATATAGGCCTATATCCGACAGAAGGAATAAAAATGCAGTTTCTGTGGAATGTTGACCCGTGGACCCCTGAATCCAGGTTGGGCTGCCGGCGGAAGCCCAGGTTGCTCAAAGTAGGGTAGAAGCTGAAGTGAAACTAGTCTCTTAAGGGTCTTCGAGAGGAACGAAAGATTGGGAATGGGCCGGTAATTTTGACAGCATTTTTTGGTCTAGATTTAGTTTCTTAAGAGTGGGAAAACCGATGGCCCGCTTTTGGGAAGCAGGACGATAACCGTCAGTGAGTGACCTGTTAAATACATAAACCAGAAAAGTACCTAAATCATCCAAAATGTAAACCATTACAAATGTGGGAAGATGGTCGAGTTCCCACGATTTTTTGTTTGAATATCCAATTATTTGACGAAGTTCCGTTTCAAGAATTGGGCGGAAACCTCCAAAACTGTTTTCCGTGTGTGAATACTGCGGAGGAGGCGCATCAGCTGTCGTCGCTCGAAGGATGTCAATCTTCTGTGTCATCATTTGGAGGAAATCGTTTGCAGAGAAAGCAGAAGGACCGGGTGAGCGCTTGCCCTGTCCCAGTAGGCCGGAGATTGAGGACCAGAGACGTTTAGGGTTGTCATTATGCTGTGTGACAAGACTTTCCCAGTGGTCTGCCTCTTTCTGACGATATGAGCGTTGTAGCGATCGAAGTTGGGCCACCCATTCGCTACGATCGAAAGGTTCACGAGATAGCCGATATCGTCTTTCATAATAACGATAATCTTATATTATAAGGCTTAGTCTGTTTACGTTGTCCTTCCGTTTGTTTGTATGTTTGTATGTTTGTTTGTGCGTTGTGAAAGGCTCCGAAACGGAACGCTTTAGCGATTTACAAAATTTTACACAACATTATTACGCCACGTCTTGGTCAACGCGACTATTTTCAGCTCGCAATTTTATTTTAAATTTCCAACTATTTCGACGAGGCTATCTTAATTATACCGGCCATAGCAACGACCTTATATATGTAACGGGCCATTTGTCCACGTCACGCCGGCTGAATATACGTCACGCGGGCTTAGCCTAATTTTCAAATCAGGCGCTTTCGTTAAAAGACGCGGGTCGCTCCAAAAAATTACAATTGCAATAACGGCCGAACTTCGTCTATTATATTTAGCCCGGGAACAAATAATACGTCTATAATAGAAAATAGGTTATAGAAAAACGGCCGAGCTTAGTCTATTATAATTATTTAGCCCGGGGAACAAATAATACGCCTATATAGGATAAGGTAGAGATAACCCGTGCAGTACACGGGCAAAGCAACTACTTTCACCTCTAAATATCGTTTCCATTCAGATATATGGACATGTTCTTAAATATTTGAAGCCAATCATCAAATATAGTAAGTAAGTAAGTAGCCTTTATTTGCAGCCGTTACAAATTACGCCTGGGGAAAACCCGGGCGAACGCCGGGTAGAAACTGCTAGTAATATATAACGGTGACATTGTAACCCCAAAACTTCACGTCGGTATGGGTAAAACCGGGTATACCCGTACCCGTGATGACCATACCCGTAGCCGACCTGACCCGAGTCGTGAAATGCGTACCCGACCCGTACCCGACCCGCTGGTACGGGTATACTCGCGGGTACGGGTATATTCGCAGACCCCTAATATCTATGCGTCTAAATCATATTGTACCTTCTGTTGTATAAGCGTTATGCAGAAAAATATGACAATAAAATTTTTTACCTACCCATGCTTTAAGCCACCGCCTCTTTGTAATAAAGATTGTTATACTGCAGCACCAATCATATACACACCGCGACAGTTGAATCAGTTCTAGACTCAAACTAGGCTTGAACTCATTTAAAGAATGGTTTTCGAGCAATATGCTTGGTTATATGACTGCGATGACTGAGGGTCACATAGATAATCAGAGTGCAGAAACTTTACAAAGTGTCTGCACTCTGATTAATTATCTATGTAGGCCTAATCTATTCGGAATCTCAAAATTATACAATCGTCTAATTATTTAATTATTTAATCGATTGCTTGAAGAGCGTGTCCACAATTATAGCTGTAACTGTTTAAAAGATACTTTAATTTATCTTAGCTAATTAATAAGAGCTTTTAGTATCGTTGAACCATGGAATAGCCTCACTGTATTATAACAATGCGTCTAATCCGGTCTTCAAGATACTCTGGATATTGACTCATCAGATTAAGATAGGCTGGCAGTTGAGGCTTGTTATCACAAACACTTGACATGTCATTTGTGTATGACTGTTGAGAGGTTCTTAAAAGCACAGTGTTGATATCCGAATGCACGCGTATAGACCAACAGTTTATGATTACCTGAACTAGGTGAGGCATATTAAACGCTATGGCTCACTGTGAAACTCTTAATTAGTGCAACAAATGATTGGATTAGAATATCTCTAGTGTAAAAGGCCTTCAAATCATCTGCGATATCGACGCTCAACGATTTACAATTACGTAGTGTTTGACGGCATCAAGGGCTGACCAGCTGCAGTGGCGGCACTACACCAGGGCATGCCAGGGCAAATGCCCTGGTAAAAAAGCCTTTGCCCTGGTGGTTGCCCTGCCAAAAGCTGCCAGAATTCTAGCCCTGCCAGGAATTTAAATCGCCTCTGCACTGGTTACTTGTGTGACTGGCATGGCTATGCGCCCTGGTTTGAAAAGATATCTGGCGCCGCCACTGACCAGCTGTCAGAAAAACATTGAATATTTTTGGCGATGCTATACTCGAGTGGTTTAGCACAATTCAGTCACCTGTCTGAATCGCAAAAGTTTTTTTTTAGCCCATCTCTTTGTAAATTAAAGTATTGAATCGCTCAAATGTCGGTATTTCCATTGAAAACAATCACATCAACTAAGTCCGCATTTACTGCATTGGCTGTTTCCCTGGTTCTATGATTCTATTACGTCAAATGGGCTGCCCCAATAAATATAATAATTATTATTATGTAATAATTCTTTAATCTAATAGCAAACATCGACTGCTATACTTACACTATAACCAGGGCCGCATTAAGGCTAGTGTGGGCGGGTGCTGTGATTGTCTTCCAGCCCCGAGACAACGACCGGTCCCCCACGCATATATTACAACATGCTTGCTAGTGAGTATTAACTGCCTAAAGACGCTTTTCTTTTGGTATATTTATATGGAGTAAGTCGGTCGCTCATATTAACACACTTCAGTTCGACACGTCACCGATGCGAAATCAAACGAGCAAACACAGAGCAGAATCAACCGATACAGATAACAGAACGCCAACAACTTGGCAACAAGTCACACAACTCACAACAAGCGGGAGAATTGTAATGGTTAACAATCAAAAATGCCTAGTGAATAACATAACTACATTTGGCTTAGGGTAGGTTTAAGGCTGCAACAAATTTGATATACTGCAAACCCTGTTGTAATGCATGAGAAGTGAGAACCATCTACAGAATGTGCGCGGGAGGTTAGTTTGATGAGATATGTCTTCTTGATGCTGAAGCTGGCTATGTTGGGAATGGGATTATATGCAAGGTGCGTATAATGTGTGGGGCCTATATGACTCAAATATGAAGCACCCGAAGAAAGCTTAAAAGCATTGACCTACATCATGTAGAGGCTGTCATGTGCTATTAATCTTACAACCAGCCAGTCGGTACGACGGTACATCCGATAACCTCTGTGGCTTAAAGGCTGTCACTCTGTTCGTCTGACTGAGGCTACATGCACACGTAGACGTAGAAAGAACAATTAGCCTATATACTTGAAAACTTACAAATTGATGTTTTGTGGAAACCAAGAAACTACATTCCAACACCTATCTTTAACCAAATTTATTTACCGGACACCGTCATGTCCGGTAACGTCTGAAAATTAATTATTACTTCGTATTTATTCATGTTACAGCATTTTTGCTAGATTTAATAATGAGTTAAAAACAAGTCTATTTAAAAAATTTCTTCACTTGCGAAAATGCGGGCCCCTCAAAACTGCAGACCCGGGTGCTGCAGCATCCTTAGCACCCCCCTTAATGCGGTCCTGACTATAACTGTGACGTCATAGAAGTCATCAGATAAGAATAGGCCAGATTAGAATAGGACTGGGCCTATCGAACGAAAAATGATATAAATACTTCAATCTTACCTCGATCTACCATAGATTGATGTTTTGTACGTTATGACTATTTAGAGTAGAAGTAATAGGATTTGACCGTATCATCAGATGAGACTAGAATAGATTGATTTACCGGAGATAGTTAAAATACGTAGGTCTAAAGTAGAAGTACGAGTGCAAGTAATGTCACTGTCGTCTCAAGTAAAACTACGAGTACAGTACAGAGGTGAACTTTACTACGGCAAGATAACGGATATCGTTTATTTATTTAATGCATGTAAGGCTAATTAACCAACAATGTATTTCAATTGGTCATGTCGTTAAAAACATGCGCTCTTTAGAATTGCTCTTGAGAAATAAAGCCATACGAGGATCTTGTCACTCAAATTCGAACGATACGGTTTAAATTTAATATTAAGCCGCAATTAATACAGTACCTCCCCTGAGGTCCCGTTTGCAAAATGGTGTTGGGGGAGTTTCTCACTTTCACTTAGTCAGTGGGTCCCTGGACATGAAAAATCACCGAGGTGCTTGTCTGCCATGACGTGACGAATGACGTAATCGCCAAATCCAAAATGGCCGCCGTCGGCCATATTGGAAAATTCACCTTTCTTGTTTCTTACAGTATCTGCATGTGTAATACCTCTAATATAACTGATTTAGGTATGTAGAATTCATTTTTGATGTTGTTTTCGTCATTTGGGGTCAAAATCCAATATGGCCGCCGTCGGCCATATTGGAAAATTCATGTTGCTTGTTTCTTACAGTATCTGCACGTGTAATACCTCTAATGTTACTGATTATGGTATGTAGAATTCATTTCTGATATTATTTTCATCATTTGGGGGTCAAAATCCAATATGGCCGCCAATATGGCCGCCGTCGGCCATATTGGAAAATTCATCTTTCTTGTTTCTTACAGTATCTGCATATGTAATACCTCTAATATTACTGATTTAGGTATGCAGAATTCATTTCTGATACTGTTTTCGACATTCAGGGTCATCTTTAGCTTGAAAGGTCATGGTCAATAACATTTTGTTATATCAACGATTTGGATTATAACTTCACCGAATGTAGCAGTAGAAACATGTGTAATATCTGTAATTCAACAAATTAAGTCAAAGCTAATTATGACATCTTAAATTCGATACTGATATTGTATAATGCTATTTGTCAATACCAACACATCAGTTAAGATTGTCCTAAAAATGTCAAGTAGTTGGCATGCCCTGTGCACCATCCTCGTTGGATGTGGCCTCTGATCTCACTGCTCGTATGAGGGAGAGCGTCAATTCCAACAGAGGATATGATATAGTTTTCTACTCTCAGCTGGTCGAACGTCTCACAGATTGTAGTTGACCTGGCCCCTGCCCAGACATGTTCTCTGCTAATAGTACATCTTGCTCTAGCAGCGCATCTGTCTCTCCAAAGTTTGTCGGTTACTGTACTGGGTCACAGGCCACAGCTGCGTGTTTGGATCCCAACTTGCCCATGCAATCATCTCCGATCAAAATATGTACCTTGATCACTGCTTTGACCAGTGATGCTCCCAGTTTAGAAACCGCTTGATGCAGTGGAAGCTTGCGCCGCTTTTCACCAGTTCCATACTGCTGCCACATCTCCTCCGACCACAGGTCTTGGAAGTATGGTGTGTAGTGTAGCAGTAATGCGAAAGTGTCTGTGTCATTTGAGACTACGACAACTCTCTTGCATCGTTGCACAAGAACAGCCCAGTCTACATGTACAACCAGCCTGGCATCTGCCTCCTCGATCCAGTTCAACAGGTCTGAGATCTTCATAACAAGTCACTGTTGCTGGAAGTGCGTCATCATTAGAAACAAGAGAGCTGGCGATGATGGTATCATCGCCGTATACGCTCGACTGCAAACAATATCTCTAACCAGCAGCTGCAGATTCCGCTTGTTTTCCTGCGATTCCCAGAACTGTTCAGGTTGGTGAGGAATGGGTGTGTTCTGTGTACCTGTTCATGCCAATAATGGTGATGCCTGATGCTGAGTCAGTACACCTCATGCGTTCTCCTTTCTTAAGAGACATCACAATGTAGGAGTCAGATACCAGATGGATGAACTTCACATTTTTGGCAAAGGAATGAAGCGGATGTTATGATGGCGTCGATGACCACACCCATATTGGGGAACTGTGTATAGTGTGTAAGTGGCATCTGCCGCATCTTAGACATGAAATCTACAACAACATTTATGAGTGGCAACAGTAGACTGATTGCATGAGCAAGGCGGGATCCAAACATGCAGCTATGGCCTGTGATCCAGCACAGTACAGTATCTGACAACCTTTGGAGAGACAGATGCGCTGCTAGAGCAAGATGTACTATTAGCAGAGAACATGTCTGGGCAGGGGCCAGGTCAACTACAATCTGTGAGACGTTCGACCAGCTGAGAGTAGAAAACTATATCATATCCTCTGTTGGAATTGACGCTCTCCCTCATACGAGCAGTGAGATCAGAGGCCACATCCAACGAGGATGGTGCACAGGGCATGCCAACTACTTGACATTTTTAGGACAATCTTAACTGATGTGTTGGTATTGACAAATAGCATTATACAATATCAGTATCGAATTTAAGATGTCATAATTAGCTTGACTTAATTTGTTGAATTACAGATATTACACATTAGGCCGGATCATAAATTACAAAATATTGTCATATTTCTGAGAGAATATCCATTTACTGTCTCTTAGGTACACTGATTCCATTGCTGCAAACCATTTGTCTCTACTACTTTGCTCTACTTTGCATTTTTTCCTTAGAAATTTCTGAAAAGTTCACTAAAAACGCTAATTTGTCAGATATAATTTTCTGTACAATCGTTCCAGAACAAGCAACTTACATCAACTTCTGAATATGGAATATGATTCAGAAACAATATGGCATTAGTACAATGTAATAGAAGACTTTTATTAAATTTTTCTGAATTGAGACTTTGTATCGAAGTGAGGCATCACTTTGCGGCGTTCCTGGAGAACGCGAATATAGCCATCACGTCTATCGTGACCATAAACTTTTGTTGCTGATTCCGTTACAACTTTAACTAAACGCTCAACAGCTTGGTTATGGCATGGAAATGGCTGAATGTCGATAACATCGTCTGTATCTGACGAAAGCCACGCTGAGATTTGCGCAGTTGAAATGTGTTTGGTCAAAACGGGTTCCAAGCGAGGCGTTTTTTGCCAGTCAATCAGCTCGTCGTAGCTCTTCGCTTGAAATAGTATCTCAGGTAATTGGAATTTACGGTTCGGTACTTCATCTTCACGAGCACGTAGAATTCTTTTCATAGCAAGCCTACGTATATGTTTACGATTGTCTTTCAGCATAGCAACAAGGATGCCCTCAATATGAGCCGGATAGCTATTGCGCTTCAAAACCTTTTGAACTAAAATTCTGTACCGGACAGGAAGAAATCTGGATGTTTCTATCATTTTATAATAGTGCGGTGCAGCGTCCCAGCATTTAGAATTTCTCTTAATGTCAAACCAAACAACTGCATAAGAATTCACAATGAAGGAAACTAAGACTTTAAATTCCTTCGAAGGAACTTCTGTAGATATATAAAGCCGCAGAACGCGGTTGGCAAGTGTCAACCACCTTGCATGGTTTAATCGCCCGGGCATTCTGGAATCGAAATTCTTTGGCACAATCCCAGTCTTTACTACATTCACAATTTCAAAGAAGTACAGTTGATCGCTGCTCAGCAAATGTTTATCGCAACTAATAGGTTCACCAACAATTACGCCGAAGTTAACTAGAGGTTGTTGCAACGACTTTGAAATAGATTTCCCGATTGGCCCGTTAAATGAATGTGGTCCAGACATTGGACCATCCAAGGAAATAAAGAGATGTCGCAAAGGCAGCTCGTTCAGATGTAGAAGACAAATGGACCAGTGAAGTGGACGACCAAGTTCAATTTCCATTCGACGTATAACTCCATTGTTGAAACCAGTGTTAACGTTTGTTGAATCTGAACCAATACAAACAAGGTTGGTGCAGTCGACAGTATCAAGAATTGATTCTGTAATGGATTTGGCTGATCCACTTGAAGGCGTACAATGACCGACATACCTTGATCCTGGTTCTGATAATATTGAAATGTGTTCCTCAGAAACGACAGTTTTGCGATTCCCTACAATTTTTAAAGTCTGATCTTTTCTTCCATCAAAATACAGTCCCGAAATTCTGCAATCATTGTCTTTATATGCTGATCTCAATGATTTCCGTTCTCTGCGAATCTTATTCCGATCAACTGGTCCCATTTGTTCAAAACCAAAATCAATCAGAGTTGCTGATACTATAGCAGCAACTGCTCGATCTGATACGCCAAAGCCATCTGCCTGCAGGGCAACATTTCTTAAGCAACGTTTCTTGAGACGAGGAGTTTCAGGTATTTCATCCGATATGTCGTCTGGAATATTATCTGATACACAAGAGAAAGATGTTTCAGTTTCAGTTTCTGAATCGTTCGATGTTCTATCTGAATCATTACATAATTGTTCAGCAGTTCTCACACATTTCCTTTGAAATTCATTCTTTGACTTTGAATATAGATCTAATTTTCGCTTTAGCCGCTTCTCGCGAAGAGCAGAGGCCTTCTTATCAACACCAGCTATTCGGCCTACCCGAACAGTACGCTGATCTGTTAGGAAATCGCGCTCAGGTACTGGTACCTTTAGATTCAATGGGCAACAGCAAGATGAAAACTGTATGCATTTACAAGAACATATATCAAACAATGTATCAAGATTTCTTTCTAGTTCTTCTCGTTTTAGTGTAGCAGACTTCGATCGGATCACTTTCTGAACCTCACCTATATATTTCTGTAACTGTAATTCTATTCCTCGAAGAGTTATCGTAGGAATTGACGATTTAATCCATAATTGCACAAGTTTCTCTGCCAATCTCTTACAGACAGATGGTAGAGGTTCTGTCCCATAACTCTTCTCCCATAAATACGCTTTGCCCACATCTTTGTGTGTTGGCAAAGAAAAAGTGAGTAATTCACGAGCGTCGCCAAAAAGGATATGACGATTTCTTGCAGCAACAGATCTTGATAACATAATTGGTCACAATTCTGAACAGAATATCAAATAATTTCAGTAAATACGATAAGCAGTTAGCTTAAATAAAGAAATCAGCTCACCAAACCGGAAATAAACATTGAAAAAAGTAAGTAAGCAAGCATAGGCTCCCGTGAAGCTATTTTTGCGAAACAAAACTAACACGATTTTCTAAAAACGTAAAAATGCAAAGTATATTCGAATTTCTATTAACTTCTTTCATCTGTACAGTAAACAACGCCATATAAGGCCACTTTTCCGAAACTCTTAATGCAAGTTAATTTTTATGATCCGGCCTATTACACATGTTTCTACTGCTACATTCGGTGAAGTTATAATCCAAATCGTTGATATAACAAAATGTTATTGACCATGACCTTTCAAGCTAAAGATGACCCTGAATGTCGAAAACAGTATCAGAAATGAATTCTGCATACCTAAATCAGTAATATTAGAGGTATTACATATGCAGATACTGTAAGAAACAAGAAAGGTGAATTTTCCAATATGGCCGACGGCGGCCATATTGGCGGCCATATTGGATTTTGACCCCCAAATGATGAAAATAATATCAGAAATGAATTCTACATACCAAAATCAGTAACATTAGAGGTATTACACGTGCAGATACTGTAAGAAACAAGCAACATGAATTTTCCAATATGGCCGACGGCGGCCATATTGGATTTTGACCCCAAATGACGAAAACAACATCAAAAATGAATTCTACATACCTAAATCAGTTATATTAGAGGTATTACACATGCAGATACTGTAAGAAACAAGAAAGGTGAATTTTCCAATATGGCCGACGGCGGCCATTTTGGATTTGGCGATTACGTCATTCGTCACGTCATGGCAGACAAGCACCTCGGTGATTTTTCATGTCCAGGGACCCACTGACTAAGTGGAAGTGAGAAACTCCCCCAACACCATTTTGCAAACGGGACCTCAGTCGAGGTACTGGATTAAATTTGCTAAACACGCGTTCAACAGGAGCGATAGATGCAAGCACGCGCAATGCTCTAAGCACTGGTTCATAAGTTTGTCAAGAACAGTGTTGCGTTCGAATCTTAATAACACTACGGCAAAGTGACACACTAATAAACTACTCGAATGCCAGAGCATAAATGCGATATATTTGCGTCAAACACTACTCTACTAAGCGTTGCCTTCATCTCCGAGGAAGGAAAGCAACTTCTTAATATTAAACAAGATCACAACTGAATCACAGAAAAGATTGACAAAATCACGGATCCCTACCAGGACAAATCACCGTTGACAAAATTCAACCAGCGAGCATCGAACAAGACGCTGTTTGCCTTCAGTCGTCCGTATTCTCACTACTTCTCAACGCCACACAGTCGGAAAAAATACGTGTGGCGGGGAATTTTATCCCATCACGGAACGGAGTTTTACTACTCAGGCCGGGTTATAGCGCTTTTTTAGTCTGCAGATCGGCGCAGCTTATATACAGCAAATTTACCGCGAACTTTTACCGAGGTTTGGCGGTGAATTCTGGCCAACAGGGGCCCAGCGCACGCTCCTATCAAATAATAGAAGTCTAGCGAAAGGGCGTTAACTACAGGTCATGATTACCTGAAGTCCAGCCGTAGGCTTACAATGCACCACCGAAAGGGAAGCTGATGCTGCGAACGACAGCTGAGACCTTGCTCGCTACAATAAGTTTACCCTATCATCAAGATCAATGCAGAAACAAAACAGAAGTAAACACCATAGATGCAGCAATGC
>JACEVL010001740.1:0-25353 GCA_020284085.1 Aporrectodea caliginosa
AAAAGGAATAAAGAAATGACAAATAACTGACGGTTCTTCTTTGCGTTTGCCTTATATTTTATGTTTAAGTGTTAAAAGTTGTTTGGATCTTTGAAAATGACAATGTATTACATTGTTTTCTAAGTGATAAATCTTCCGGGGCTTTGCGCCAGTTCTAAATCTATTCCGATTTTTGTCTAATTTGGCAAATGACAATTTTCCTCAAGGTGGAAAACAAAACAACAAGGCCGATATTAATTTTTAAACTTCAATTTTTAAACACACCCTACTATGTATCCAAGAACATTTTAAACATAATTTATAACAATAGCCTACAAACTATTCCATAGTCTGTTTAGTTGTAGCGCAATCGAAAGGCAACATGAAACAAGACTTTACGTTATTGTTCACGGCAGTCAAATATATGTCGGTGGTCCTTGCATTTTTTGCAAGATACTCCCGTTGTTTTGTGCGAATGCTTTCTGTAAACTGGCTTCTCACTTCATCTTCAGTATCTGTTTCAGCTAATATCTAAATCTGTAGCTGTCGACAAACGTTTATCTAGAAATATAGGTTTACGTTGTGATGTCGCATCAGCCATTTTCAGACAGTTAACGCGTATTATAATTTATTTTGATCACTTCCAGTTTTCAAAAGACAAAAAAGTAAGCAAGCAAATGTAGACCTGCATTCCCTCTACAGAATGGTATATTTGTTTCTCTTCCAGGAAGAAAAGTGAATACGCTATAGTCGAAAAACCAAGGGTGTGGTATCCACCCACCCCCCGTATATCGGGTATAACTTTTGACGCTTACCTCAAAATGTGCGCAAATGAACCTGCTACAGCTACTTAAAATGAAAAAATTATACTCCATATGAAAAATATTATGCATAAAAACCTAGGGGGATGGGTAGCCCGAGGGTTAATGCTGATGGGATAATTCCAGTTTCCAAGGAGCAGATGATAATTGTCGCTAAAGGAGCAGCAATGTGGTCAAGACCCGGGTTAACTAGACTAGGGTCCCGTAATTTTCAATGTATGACTTAATGCTACTATTTCATTCGGTGTTGTTGTATACAGGGTAGGCCCTATTCCAGGGCGAATGAATTTATACTTGCAGGGTTTATATATGAATTAATTGGCTTATCGGAAAGATGTATTTTGTTTACGAGTTATTGAGCTATATAAGTGAAATAAGTATTAAATCTCTCAACAATCTGCTCCCCATCAGTTATTTTAGTATCTTTGATATTAAGCATTTTATCGATGAATCAGGACTTTATCATTTAGGCTATAATTGACTTAATAGTCTGCAAGGTTAGTTTAAGGTTATTACTACACTTAAGAAATTCTAGTTCGCATTAAGTTATCTCAATTTTTCCACAAGTGTTTTAAACTTATTTCTGTAAACCTGTTCTTATTTTATCCCGTAAGAGTTTTTATAAACTTTATGTATAATTTCAATTTTGTCCTACATGATTTCAAAAGGCTTGGTTACATCAAGTTTTTTTGTAATATTTCTTAGAGGGTTTTGAGTTTATAAGTTTTAGTGGAAAGGCAGCGTCATAGCTGAATTTAAACATAGAAAAGAGTTGTTATAATCAGTATTGGACTGCTGGTGTCAGAATCCACAATGCAGGACCAATCATCTTGGGCTAGTAGCATGCTGAAGTACTGCTTAGATGCTTCGTCAATGGGACGAATGAGAATAGTGACGGGATCCCTGTTAACCGTAGGCTTGAGTTTAATCCACGCCATGATCGAAAGATGATCCGATATATATATCGTCAATGACTATGACAGAGTCAATGATTTTAGAAAGATAGTTCTATTACAAAATAATATATTATCTAATAGAGTTGCAGATGTTGTAGTGTTAGTTGGGTGATTACTTTTAAAAAAGAATACGTGAAGTCATTATGTCCATAAAGTTATTTGTTAGCGCGTGGCTATTAGTTTTTATCAAGTCTTTATTGAAGTCACCCAATATGTATGTATCCTTATCTTGAGTGGTAAGATCGACAATAGTTGGCTATATTCATTATTGAATTCCTCTAGGCCTTGTCCTTTAGGTCCGTAAATCACCCCTGTTATAAAGTAAGAGCCATCGGTCTGGGGGGAAACAAAGGAATAGGGATTCATAAGTTCGGTGAGATAAGGCTTCAGTCAATGCATTATTTATCTGTTTCTTTATGAAGAATTCCAGACCTCCAACGCTACCTCCCCTTCTGCATTGGAATTCAAAATTGTAGCCTGGGATATGTATTGCCTTCGCGTTGGTTTCATCAAGCCAAGTTTTAGTCACTGCTAAAATGTCTAACGATTATTGTAAAAGTAAATTCTCAATTGACAGGAGTTTAGCAGCTATGCTACGACACTTAATGTACATTAAGGAATGAAGTTGCTCATTGCGTGAACACACTGCCTCCAAGGAAATGAAAGTTTCATATCTGGAGTCATTGGGGCAAACAGTGAAATAATTATCATCTGCGTCTCACATTCTATCTGCTCTTGAGATAACTTAATGCGAACTAGAATTTCTTAAGTGTAGTAATAACCTTAAACTAACCTTGCAGACTATTAAGTCAATTATAGCCTAAATGATAAAGTCCTGATTCATCGATTCGTATCATTTGTTTTATCATCTGCGTCTAGGTCACAGTTGTTAAGTAAGGGATGATTGTCAGGGCAGTAGCGAGGGATGTGCCAGCGGTGCCATGGCAGAGGGAGGGGTGCAAATTTTGTGACGGAACGGAACGATTTTATTACTAATTACTTGATCTCAAAATGTGAAATATCCATCATAAATGAAGTAAATGTAATAAAAATTAAATTATAGCAAATCTGGCATAGAACGAAATGGACCCAAAAGCCAAACTAATTACTTGATCAAGTAATCCGTGAGACTCTCAAGTGGCGCTATATAAATGTCTTGTTACATTACATTACAATACAAACAGAGCGAACTGCCGTGATTGGTGGAAATTTGCGCGGGGAAAAGGGCGCTTGCGATGCTGCACTGTCATTGGTGAAAAAGCGAGCGAAAAGAACGCAGTTCTTTAGGCGCGCAGATTAGCCTATAAAATATAAAACACGGCGAGGCACTGAGAGGGGCTCTTAGATGACGTTGCATGTAGCGTCCCTTCTTACTAAAAAAGTGCGTCGCTATTGAATGGACGTTAGCTAATTCGATCCAGATTAAATTGTAATTTTGGAAAGACAGCTAACTTAATCAAACAGACTGATAAATGTAATTTTCGCGAAATTGGAAGTGGAAACGGCTATGCAGTATCTCCTGTGAATTTGTTTTAATTAAACTATAATCAGAACTAGCGAAATGGCAGAAGTTGAGTTGTCAGTGCCAGCTAATGCAGAGCTAAATGATGTAATCCAGAAAGTTATACAGCGGCAAGAAGAACGCGCACAAGTGCTAAGGAGTATAGTAAGTGCTAAGACAGGGAGTGAACCCCAGACTGATAATGAAAGCACTGGTGTTGGGACGATGAGCCCAATTAGAGCGGACACTTTTCTGCCGCCACCAAAGCCGGTCGTAGGCTCTAAGCCTGGCCTAGTATCTGAAGAGCTGAAAGACATAGCGGCTAGTGGCGCTATACAAGTCACCGTATGGGCGAGGCTTCGTTGGAGCGTACGCCTGCTTCATAAACCCCGTGTTGATTACACGATGGAACACCCATGGCTTACGGTGGGGATCGAACCCGACGGAACTCGAATCCTTTCCTCATGGAACTTGCCCAAACTCCCTCTCCTAAAAGCCCTTTCAACAGCGAAATAAATCTGAAGTGACTAAAGTGAAATGATAATATTATATTCGAGATTACAAATTTGGTCGTTATTGGTTAGGTTGATCTTTGAGGGGTGGGGCGTTAGATTTAATCTTGGCACGGGAACCAATTATAGCTTGCTAGGGCCCTGATGATTGTCGCTTGTATCGGTATATAGTTCCAGCCGTGACCCTTCCTTTATTCGGTTTATCGTGAGATGGCAACCCGGGGAGTCATATAAATTCTCTCTAAATTCATCATCATCAATTAAGTGGTTGAAGGGGAATAGTTGGGATGTACATTGTACAAGACATACAGTAGGCCTACCATGAATCTAAGTTAGAACTACATGAATCTAAGTCAGATAGTCTTACAAAGTGCACACTTCAGCGAATCATAGAATTCAGAGAAATTGTGCGTGGCTTAGCAATCCTTAACTAAATTCTCTCTCGATATGTTAGTTCCAGAGATATTGACGCGATAGAACACAACGTCTTGAGCAAGTCAAACCTCGCAAAAAATAAAAGTAAAACAAAATGTGGAGCTGGGAATCTGCTGAAGCATCTCTTCCATCCAGATGCCACAGTTGAAGCAGTTGAACAAAACAGCAAATCGAAGAGATCGAATAGTCAATCATCAAATCTGTTTAGTTGGTCAGTGATTATCAGACCAGTTATACATGGTGTTTAGGTATTCCAAACAGGCCACAAAGAAACAAGTAGGCTATAAACTGAATTTAAATCGCAATCAAAATAGAAATACGCGTTCAGTACACATCCGGTAATCATACTGGTAAGCAAAAAGTTAATAAGAGTTCAGGTTTTGTCAAAACAAATTCAAAAGTAAGTAAGAGTTCAAGAGATCAGTTTACTTCTTGTAACCATTGTTTAACAAGAGATATTCTCAGTTAAAGCACAATCAATATCAATAGCGTTCATCACGTGCAATTTGTTATGGCATTTAAAGCGTTAAACTGGCAGGGTCTCGATCATGTCAATTACAACCAAAGAATGTACTAACCAACAAAGGTGCTGAATAGAAGTAGAACAGAAAGCCACATAGTGTATATAGACCTTCTCTACGCCGATGTCTTTTGAAACAAACGACGATAAGCTCAAATCATCATTATAAAGTGTGTGCTAGACTCACAAGAGCCAGCTGTCCAATGAAAGTAAAAAGCATATCATGCAGCAATTACGAACTGCCATCATAATATGTTTCGTGTTATAGCATGAACGCCATACGGGTCTTTGCTGTAGCCAGGTAATTACATCGGTTGTCTATTTCCACTTTTAGCCGAATTTGCAACACCAATTTACATCTAGCCTTTACAATTGTGAAGGCAAGCTTCAAATTTTAGCTTTCAGTTTTGTGTGCACGTTGAAAAGTGAGCTATATTTGCCAGAGTATACATTGTAAACGAAGTCTTGATTCATTACGAGAAATATATTTTGAAATGAAACCATGATTAATTGAATTCAATTAATTTAACTTGTAGCCTACCTTGCACTATAACAATTAACTAACACAGAAAAGTATGTGATTAAATAGACTTGTGAATCCTTTAAACTAGTTCTTTATCCAGAGGTGTTACATTAATAACATCTGTACTTGATGTAAAGCATTTTGATTGATTAAAGTACATGCAAGACAAAATCTCCTCCAACCAATGTAGTCTTTGTAATTCGCGATGGAATAATCTTATTATGCGGTAAGAACCCAAATGGCTACATACTTTAAACCGTCCTCATTTATTGGTCTACAGACTTTTCGTCTACGACACTTCGACTACAGACATTTTGCCGACAGACATTTCGTCTACGAAGTTATTTGATATTGTCACTTTAAAATGGAAGCTGGGTTGATGAAAAAACTGTTTCCCTAAATGGAAGTGGGATTGATGAAAACATACCTGTGTTGAAGTAGAAGCTGGATTGATCTAAATAATTTTCCCGTAAATAGAAGCTGTATGTATGGATGAAGCTAAGTTTTCGATTCAATAGAAGTTGGATTGATGAAAATAATCGTTTCAGTAAGTAGAGCTGGATCCATGAGAATAATTAGCACGTTTTAACGAAACTATAAGAAAGCGGTCTCTGTTGATTAGCCCTAATGGATACAGATACACTCGTAGGCGAAATGTCTGTAGACGAAGTGTCTGTAGACGAAGTGTAGACGAAAAGTCTGTAGACGAGTTGTCGCGGAACCTCATTTATTCAACTAGTATACTGCGTCTTTACAGCGCTACACCAATGTACATTCGTGCCAAAGGAAACCTATTCTCAAATCGAAGAATCGCTCTCATTTTTATACCTAATGATCATTTCTGTATGATTCTTTTTTATGCTCCGGCATCTTCTTACTAAATATAATTGAAGTAAGTAAGCTTAAGTATTAGCAAGAAGTAGGAAGTTTATTCTGAGGTAAAAATGTCGGCTGTATTTTAGAACACACCCAGAACAATGCTGACTCCAAGCTAGACTATGGTATCATAAAATATATAGCATCTTGATTCATTAGCTTCACTATCAGTGCTGAACTGGCCGGGATGAATTACTTTTGAAAACAATAGCGGCGAAAACGGTCCTCTAATAATTATCACCAAATTAGCAAAAACACCACGATTAGGCAACATAGTATAAGAATTTATGGTCCTATCTTTTGGACCGACAGGTCTAGAAAAATGTGCCCACGCTGCATCAGTTTAAAAATAAACTAAAACATACCTAGGCCTACTGAACTCTCAGTGTCGTTAGAGTATCGTTGCCTTGTGCTGCCGTTATTTTGTTATTAGACATGGTTTGTTTACGTGTAATTGTTTTTTTCACTGATTCATAGATAACACCTGATGATTTCGTATACAAAGTTAGGATATTGTTACTGACGAATACTCAGTACTCACGTAATTGTTATTTGTGACCTACTCCATTTGTTGCATAATATTTCGTAATTTGGCGACCCCTGTTTTGGGGTTTCCCATTGTTCACTGCATGTTTACTTTCGTTTATGATTTCTGTGATAATAATTATGATTATGACTTTTTTCAATGAACAATAAAGCATTGATTGATTGATCGATTGATTGATTGAAACATAGGTGCCCAGCAGTCTGCCATTCAAACGTAAATGACTGACGAGATGTAGTAGGCCTATTTACTATTGTAATGTAATGTAACAAGATATCTATAAAGCGCCAATTAAGAGCCTCTCAGAAGCTCTCAACACGTGGCTATCAAGCAGATGAAAAAAGGGCGTCTTTAACAGTCTAGAGAAAACCATAATATAATAGTCTAGTCACATGGCAGCATTAATGTCACGAACAGAGGGTGGAAAAGCATTCCAGATCCGCAGCGTGTCCAGTGAGATGTCTTGACGAGTACGGATAGTAGTTCGAAAACAGGGTACAATCAAGTCTTTGGCGAGGCAGACAGGAGCGACCGCCGATCAGTTTATATTAGGCCTATGTATACACTACACAGCGAATATTATTCTAAAAATGTGAACATGCCAATAATACGTAACCACAAATTGATACGTCTGGAATTGTATTTTCGTTTATTTCAAAACTTGCTGTCAAGACGCAACAAGCAACATCAATGCATGATTATGCAGTTAATATGGTATTAGAGACTATAGTTCTATTATAGCTTTAGGCCTAGATTATGCACTGTTCAGCACTATAATAGGTATAGTTCTAACTCTGGATCTAGTTGGTGTTTGTATTTACTTCAATATGATTTTCACATAATCGCTAGTACAATGTCGCAGTCATAGAGAAATAGCTTTACCTACTATGTAATTTGAATAGTCCACTGTATCTAGCAGAGTATTTTACTTGAAACCGTATGTGAGAATGAACACATTTGGAAAAGTCGGCATGATCAATTAAAGCGCGATATTTCCTTACAGAGTGCATGCGCTATAAAATATAAAAATGAATGCATGTGTCTGCATCCAGACATAAAAGATAGGCTATCCATCAGAGGTGAACTGATGTTGTGCGCAAAAACTGTAACTACTAATGTGCCATAGCTTCAAGCCGGGTAAGTTCTAAGGTTCTTTGGTTGTCTACTGTAATGACAGTGTTTTATGTGTTTCCGCGACAACTCGTCAACAGACTTTTTGTCTATTACACTTCGTCAACAGACACTTGGCCGACATACATTTCGCCTACGATTGTATCTCTATCCATTGGGGCTAATCAGCAGAGGACGCTTTCTTATAGTTTCGCTAAAACGTGCTAAATATTCTCAGGAATCCAGCTTCTACTTACTCAAACGATTATTTTCATCAATCCAACTTCTATTGAATCGAAAACTTAGTTTCATCCATACATAAAGCTCAATTTACGGGAAAATTATTTCGATCAATCCAGCTTCTATTTCAACACAGGTATGTTTTCATCAATCTCACTCCCATTTAGGGAACAGATTTTTCATCAATCCAGCTTCCATTTTAAAGTGACAATATCAAATAATTTCGTAGACGAAATGTCTGTAGACGAAGTGTCGTAGACGAAACGTCTGAAGACGAATTCATTCATTCATTCATTCATTCCGAGAATTTATATAGCGCCTCTTCAAGAAACCTACTCAGAGGCGCTCCCAGCCCAGCCACGGCTAAAAAAGTGTGATTTGAGATACCTATAAAAGCAAACGAATCTAGCCGAGAAGGGAACAATACAAATCAACAGTCCGTTTAAGTTAATTTATATTGGAAAATATGATATGAAGAGATAGCGACTTATTTTTAGGCGTGATATCCTTGCAAATAAAAGGAGTTAGTGACTTCTTTTAGCAACAATTTATTCATGGGTCTGAAGAGTTAGCGACTCATTTTGACATATGAGAGATGGCCAGACTTCTACCTCTCCCATTCTCTGTTTTCGGTCAATTTATAGCGACGCTCCCCACGGAGCGCATGTAGAGCAGAAATCTCTCCTGCTGATTTTAAATCCACACCTCTCAGGTGACAGTCTAGATCCCGACCACAAGACTGTCGCACAACTTCACTTGTACTAGCTAAGCTAGTGGAAAAGTAACTTTAACCGGTTTCCAAGAAGATAGAAACAATTACATTAGAAATGTTTTCTTTTAAATAGCAGCGTTCTGCAAGTGACCATTAATCGTGTTCATCATCATAAACTGGAAAACTCCCTAGGGGTTAGTCAAAACCGAAGTACAGGGCAACAATTTATTTATCACAGCAGTGCTAAGTCAGAGAATGTATCCAGTGATTATTGTATGCAGCCCATAGAATTCGCTTTTCCGGAGACCTGAGAGAAGAAGACAACGAACACTACAAAGGAGAAATAATATGGCTGTTACAAGTCTTGAGTTTTTACTCTAACATTAGACTCAATTCATTTGTTTACTAAGTATTTATATCTGCCAGTGATCAGTTCACACGTGGAAACAATTATTAGTCTCAAAGGCTAGCTGAGTAGTGCCCCAAAGTATCTTTCTGACTATATGCGAAAGCCGTTATCTGCGACCTCATCTCGTTCCTTGCGCTCTGCTGATTGGCTAGATTGACGTGTTTTGTTCCTAGGGCTAGGACTACCTTGGCTCAACGCCGGGCATTTGCTGTGTTGGTCCCTCTACTTGGAATGACCTTCCCCTCTCATTAAGGGCTAAACTATTGACTAGTTTTTCTTCTTTGGTCTCTCGTTCTTTAAAGACGTTTCTTTCCCTCGGGGTTATTCTGAGAGAGGCGCTATATAAATCTTTTAGATACAATAGGCCTACAATACAATATTATTGCTTCCATATCCAATATTTGAAACTGTAGGAAATACCACGTTTTAGTACACATAAAACGGCAAATTATCTGTTGATCAAACGAAAGTAGCCGCCGTTACGGCGCCGTATACGCCTAATTGACTAATTATAAGCCAAAAATATATACAGGCAAACTGTAAACCTGCTGTGTAAATTCGGCCGAAAGTGGAAACGTACAACGTGTGCAACCGTCTGGCTGCTAATTAGATCCGTATGAGCCAGAGGCTATAGCGAATGTCCAGAAGCCACGCACAGTCTGCCTGAATCCAATTTCTCTTTCACAAAATGCTGACTGAGTGTTTCAAGTGGCCTAACATAATCTAATCTGCGCAGCAGTGACGTGTTCACAATAGATGGATTTAATTTAATAAACGTCTAATGGTTGACTACATTATATCTACCAGTCGCTATTGTCAGTGAGGTGTTAGCGCATTTGCCGCAAATTTGCAGTATTTAGAAATTGGCGTAGAGTAACTGTTAATTTCGGTAGTTATCATAGCCTTTTTTAAAACATGAAATTGAATAGATTATTATGCAAAATAGAGCTAGGGGCCTACGTAGGCCTACTGAATAGAGGTCAGGGTACAGCAGTTAAAACAAGTCTACGTGAATAAGGTTTAATAGGTTTAACCTGTTCGAAATTAATCAAATGTGGACTATTCTGATGAAACCTCTGAATAGATGGCGAAAGTTCTAAAACATTGTAGTAATATCCGGAAATAATTTCGCATTCGTTTGTAAAGTAAGTAAGTACTAAGTAAGTATATCCTTTATTGAAAAACCAACTGCTAACCCCATTTTGGTGTACAAAGATCATCAAATACCAAAAAAATTAAGTATAAAGCATCCGCGTCACAAATGTTTTACGAGATAGAGAGTTTGCCTTAGGTATTATTCTATTGTGGGTTCTGGGGCGTAGCGAGTATGAAACAGTTTTCACGGGAGGCAGTAGTTGATGTAATACATGTGCAGGGTTGCTGATGATGGTAGAAAGAGGTTAGAGTCTGCTTTTCGGCAAAGTTGCTCGAAACTTAGGTAGGATTCCGTTAGATAACGAGACCGGACCAGTCGCCGTATAGTTGCCTGAAGACGAGTGCATCCCTCTACCCCCACAAAGCCCCACCACGCCGGGGCCGCATAGAGCATCCGCGATACTGTGGTAGCGTTTGTTACATCACACAGAGATTGGCCCTTTAACCCATGCGCTGTTAGAACGCGGAGGGCATACATTGACTGCCTAGCCTTAATGACAATGTTGTTAACGGGACGGAGTCACACCACAATGAAGGTTCCGTAAGGAGAATACCTATGGAGAACTTTCACTTCACATTACATTCTTATAATGGAGGCGTTCAAAGACTTCGCAGTCGTCAACACAGCCAAAGGTCTTTCGACACTTGCGAAAAAGATTTCAAAGAAAGCCGATGCAGGAACCTACATTATGCATCGAGAAGAACAACAGTAGCTCTGTGACAAGCATTAGTTCTGCTCAGTTGATTGTACTAGGTGAGTTTACAAATGCTCAAAGTTGTGCAATCTTATTAATTTCAACGAAAAGAACTGACTCACTGAACTTCTAGACAAATTAAATGGAAAACGTGCTTACCAGTTTCAACGATGCATAGGCCTATACAAATAGCAGCGCCTAATCCTTCGTGTAAACACTGTTCTGGAAACACAGAATTTGTACATGGTGAAAACCGTGTGAATGGAAACTATGTTTATATCTGCGTTGATGCGTGGATTAGTTTGATGCATTTATGAAAATCAAATGAAAGTATGATATAAAAAGTAAGCGAATATCACATGAACTGAAGGCAATGAAGTTATTACATCTTATTATAATGACTTGATGCTTAAACCGCGATTGCACTATGACATTGCACATAATGACCTGCTGAGCAAATTCGTTGGCTCTATTTGGAGCGACAGGGCCAGCACATTAATAAGTTCAGCATTAATCGACTCCTGCGTCATTTCTGAGGATTGCTATTGCCTGTGAATAAGCTGGTTCCCGCCGCTTCGCTTTTGTGGGCGCTGTAGAAGTTACGAGTTTACGATTACGATTTACGATTAAACGGAGGATTAGCTCAGTAAGCTGTAGGCCTAGTTAACAAACACCCAGTCAAACAGCCGGGAGGCCATCATAGAGCGAGCAGCAGTAGTCAATTCTGGTTGTGAAGAAGGCGTGGTTAAGAGTGGAGGTAGCAGAAGAGAGTACTTGGTGGTGTTTTTTTCTGTTTAACGACTAGCTGTGTGGTAACAAAGACCATTAGCGTCGCCCTCCTCTTTTATCCAGGCTTGGGACTGGCAATGTCAGAAAGCGAACAGTGGCGGAGTTAAGAGTACTTGGACACCTGGTGAATAACGAGGCACATTGAAGGTAAACAGATTAGTAAAATTCATTTGCATCACAAGTGACAATTGACATTACTTGCCATTTCAAGATACTATACTAGCAGACCACAATTAATAAAGAATGCGAATCCTTGCGAATTAGTTTGTATTGTATAGAAGAGTATGTGGACACCTGGTGAATAACGAAGCACATTGAAGGCAAACAGATTAGTAAAATTCATTTAGCCTACTGATCACAGAACGCTAACCAAAAGCACAACAGCTTTGCATTTATATACTTGTGGTGGGATTCATTTCTGTAGCATATACAGGGTGGGCCATTAAAAATGAGAACATCGCGTTTAATCTGAATTATTTATTTAATTAATATCTTTTTTCTTTTCAAAATGCAAGTAATGTGTTGCTAGGCCTAAATGTTATATTCTATGTGTCTGCCTCGGTTTTCAACAATTTGTCCTAAACATCTGTGCCATGCGATCTTTATAATGATGCTCCTGTCTATAAATCGCTGGGATATTTATCGCCACTCCTCAACAATGGCCAACTTCATTTGTTCTATTGTTGTAAATTTACGATCAAGATAGATTTTTGTTTAAGGGCACTGCACACAGCATAGTCTACCGGGTTTATGTTTGGGCTATTTGGAGGCAACATGTCTGATTCGATGAAGGTGACATTCTCCTGATGAAGGCAGTTGGTAGTGCTTCTTCCTGTGTGTGAAGGAACTCCGCCCTGCTGCAACGTCCAATTATGACGATTACATCTTGCTCTGAGTTGCTCAGGCAGTAAACCTCTTTCTAGAACATCACAATAGTAGTTACTGACTTCGGGTCCATCAAACGCTACACTGGTTTTTCCCATCCGAGACACACCGACCGAAACCAAAGATCTTGGAGTCGTCGACTGCCGAAACCACGATGCTGCGACTGAAATGTACACGTTCGCATACGAGTCTTGTTGCTGGAATTTACTTTTCTGTCTTACATCAGAATCACTTTGACAGTTAACTGGTGTGGCAACTGTAATTAATAATATCTTTTCATCTGTGAACCGAATACTTCGTGTTCTTCTCTCGTTAGGAAATATTTCAAATAGCTGCAGACTTCGTTGCAGGTGTTTTAAATTACAGCCTTCGTTACCACCTACCCCATCACACTTTTGTACGCTTCAAGTTGTAAATCTTTCTTCACAATACGTCGAACTAGTTTGATTTGGTAAGTAAGTACATCACGGAATAATTTACGTGTTGAAGGTTTACTCAAAACACAATCCAATATTGTATTAAACACGACTGAACGCGATGTTCTCATTTTTAATGGCCCACCCGGTAGATGAGTGTCAATGCAGCAATACCTTTAAGGCAGAGGCTTCACTTAAATTTGCAAGTGGAAGCTTGTATAATACGAATCGATAAAAATGGCCATCTCATGTATGTCAGATTGTCAGTATACGTTAGTCTGGTAATAACTTATTAGCAAATATCAGGAGTGTACTATCCAGCGCATAAAAGATCTAAAATCGAAAACTCAGGCAGATGCGGCAAAGGTGGGACGCGCTATCAATCCAGAAAAAACCAAGACTTTGATGGTCGAAAAATTGAATTAAGATGACAAGACTGTAATCGAAGACAGATAGGTTGAATCAGTGGATGCATTCTGATACCTTGGTAGTCTAATAACAGCGGACAGCATCTGCGACAGGGAAATAAGGATTAAAGGATACGTATAGGAAAGGCAGATGGGTGCTCTTGAGAGACTTTTACTAAGATCTACAAGAAAAACGGATGTAGTATGAGGACCAGATGTGCTTTTAAAATGCCATAGTTTTGAGCACTTATGGTACTTACATGTATGGATCTGAGACATGGCCAATGACAACAAGAAAAGATTGGAAGCTGCACATCAGAGATGGGTAACTAATCGATTAGATGCTAATCAATTAGCTAATCGATTAGACAAACAGCTAATTCTAATTCTAATCGATTAGCTGTCATCTGATGCTAATTCTAATTCTAATCGATTAGCAATTTTCAGCTAATTCTAATCGAAAATCGATTAGCTGATCGATTAGATGTGTGAAAATTAAGCTGAGAACGCATTAATTAAGAATGAGTTTATTAATATTGAGTTTTCAAGAATGCCTTACTTTCTTATTTATCTGAGGGCTGTTTCAAACCTGCAATTATCTGTTCATGGTTATCTGTCCATTCTGCTCATGCCACACTGAAAAATGTGCATGTCTTCATGTTCTTCATCTACAGCATCACTGTGTCCCTGCAACCTCATCTGCCATGGAACGCGTATTTAGCTCTGTGGCTACATCGTAAATGCTAGGCGCTGTAGGTTAAGTGATGCACTGATTCAAGACAGGCTAATTGCAAAATGCAATAGTGAACTTATGCAGTAGCAATGTCAATAATTGCAGCATATATTGACCGATGTGGTTTTGCTTGCTGGGTTTTGGACTGTTCTCACACATAACAGTTGTGCAGCTTTAGATATTGTAATAGGCTACAGCTTTAGGCGTTGTACGTAATAGGCTACAGCTTTAGGCATTGTAATAGACTAAAGCTTTAGATATTGTAATAAGCTACAGCAACTTGCTGTAGTAACTTGCTTTGCTCCAATTACAATTTGACAAATTCGTGAAGCAAATATTATATGTATCGAACTATCGATTAACGAAATCTAATTCTAATTGCTAATCGATTAGCTGCTGCTCAATCTAATTCTAATTGATTAGCTAAAAGCTTTTGCTAATTCTAATTCTAATCGATTAGCAAATTTCAGGAGCTAATTCTAATTCTAATCGATTAGCAGTTCTAGCTAATCGTACCCATCTCTGCTGCACATCATAAATGGCTGAGAAGAATCCTGCATGTATCATGGCGCGACTAGATACCAAGCAAAACTATCAGAGAGAGGACAGGACAAGAAGATATCGAAGACAACATTAGTAAGAGAAGATTGAAGTGGATGGGCATGTTGGTCGTATTGATGACGATAGAAGAGTCAAACAAGTAGGCTAATGTCCTTGAATTCTGAAGGGAGAAGGAAGAGAGGAAGGCCACGGAAGAACTGGCCGGGAACCATTCAGTGACGACTTGAGACTCATGGAGATGTTGTGGGTCGAGGCCGAAGAGTTGGCAATGGACTGAGAGGAGTGCCATAGAGATGCGCTGAGAGAAATGTTTCTGAGTGCTATCGAATAGTGCCAGTCTCTCGATCAGTCCTATTCCAATGTAACTAACCCTTTATTCGGGGGCTAACACATTCACAATCAAGAGAGTTTGCTTATAGACAAAACTACATATCACAGATGTCGATGTGGTCTATCTAAGAAGACCGGCTATTAATGAAAATTCTTCTGGAATAGGCCTTTCTCAATCTTATAAAATATATATTTATCTCATATGGACGATATAAGTGCCTTCACTGAAAGACGGAAAGTTATGCCTCGTACAATTCTATTCAGGTAACCTATGGAAAACGTTTCTTTTTAAATTAAATACATCTGTCTAACGAAAACACAGCATATGCTGCTTCTTAGTAACTGAAGAGCTCGTCTCTATAATAAATATTAATAGTGCAGAGATAATTAAAATGTATAGCCATAACTTTTAAATAGCTGTTTAGCTAAACCACAGGTAATTGTTGCTTCTTAAAGTTCTTATAAACTGAAGAACTCTCTCTACGTGTATTATATATTATTACATAATCTAGACTCTAATTAAACATTATAGCTTATAAATTTTATATAGCCGTTTAACAAAAGCACAGATAGTGTTGCTTCTTAGAAACTGAAGAACCAGTCCACAGAAATATATTATAAACATGTCTGTATATAATATTATAACCCATATATATATATAGACCCGACCCACGTATTTATAACCCAATAATATATAGCCCATATATAAATCTGCAAAATTGGCTAATATTTATTTAAATTTTATGAACTATGGAATTAAAATGTATATATATAATTATATATACAAAGCATTGGGATAGAAGGAGTTAAATCTGATAGGCATTCTTTTTTTATCATGAGCTGGATTGTTTGAATCCTACTACACTCACTTATTCCATTGCATGCATACACACACTCACAATCACAACATAATTTCTTATTGTCTTTATAGGCTGTCAGTGTTGGCTGTTTACCTAAGCAATTAAGTTTGGATGATTTGCTTCGCATAAACTGAAGACCTCAGCTATGCATCTATTTATATACAGTATAATATATATACTTTCTTGTCAATACTTACCTGTGTTAAACACCTGTACATAATGTCTAATATGTACAATGTTTAGTGCAATGGATGCTGTCTCTGAATGGATGACCTCCACTGCTTGCTCTTGAGCTCCTCTAGGGCCCAGTTTATCTAGTTGGGCAACCGTATGCACTATGCAGCTGGCCCGTCTTGACTTGCCCTTATTCAGTGGCGTAACGAAGGGGGGGCAAGGCCGCCCCCGGGCGCAACACCAGATGGGAGCAAAATTAGCTTTCAGTGGTACACAGTACTATGACAAGAACGATTAAAAGTCAACAAGAAAATTAAAAGGGGCGCAGTCATCAACTCTTGCCCATGGGTGCCGAAACCCTTCGTTAAGCCACTGCCCTTATTAGCTGAGATTTTTCCTGATATTTCTTTCTGACCTACTGTTCGTGACCTAAGAGTTATCTTAAACCAGTGTCCTAGCTTTTCGCAACATATTAATCTGGTCACTCGAAGTTGCTACTATCAGCTTCGCCAACTCCGTGTTTTGGCTCATTCTCTTTCTCATGCTGCTACTGTGACTCTTGTTGATGCTGTTGTCACTAGTATACAATAGATCAGATCGGTTGTGGGACACTCCGCTTGGTGTGGGCTCCCGGTTGAGTTGCGCTTGTTACCTCGGAACGATGCGCCTACGTTCTACAAACTGCTTAAATCTTTACTTTTTACCCGTGGCTGGGCTGTGAGCGCCTCTCAGTAGGTTATCGAAGGGGCACTATATAAATTTTCAGAATGCATGAATGAATGTACACACTTACATGTATGTGTACAGCAAATGACGCAAAACACTGTTAGGGTAGACTATCAGGAAGAAATCTCAATTGACGGTATAGCTGACGATCGATCGTTTGTTCCAGAGCACTGGTATTAGATGGGACCTATAATAGGTTCTACAATACGAATATGGGTACAAATGGGTTCTATTTGGCTATGCTGGCTGGGGACCGTGTGTGAAGTGATAACTCGGCGCTATTATAGGCCTCAGGACCTTTTCAAGGTCGTCGTAGCCTCGTAGGCCCTAGGCACACTTGCTTTCGTAGAAACCCAACTCAACTGCATGCCAGCTCTGAAATTGATGTTTTTATGACAGGCCAGTGGCAATATTTTACCAGCAAGTGGATGCAGTTACAGTAGCGCCGTTCGAAAGCAAACAGCAGTGTTATAGGTAATGTAAGTCAAGTCGAAAGCGAACAAATATTGCTCGTCGAAGGTTTGTATAGTCTGTGACAAAGTGCTTGAGCTCAGATAACCTGCGAGTCAAGTGTTATATAAATGTCTATGTAAGTGTTGCTCATCAGAAACTGAAGAACTCGCGCGAGCGTGCACACACACAGATATTTAAAATTTATAGCCAATAAATATTTATAGTTGCTTAACCAAAGCATAAGCAAGTGTTGATTTTTAGCTATCATATAGACTTTCTGCAGACCTACAGGCTAACATTCTACTGCCAGATATACAGTTGACCAACAGGTGAGATAATACAGGTAAGCGAATATGGCTTGAACTGAGTGTCTAAATTTCAATTGCTTTACTAACTTTCTTGGTCGAGTAAGAAAATGTATAGATCTGAGTAAAATGAGGATTTAGGTTGTACACTGTCACATATCGCCAACATGTTATAGAGATCTACGACATTCTCCGGTTTATTTTTAAACGATTTCAAATTATATGGTGAACCCGTTAAAGGAGTGCAGAACAGTTGCACGGAACGTAACGATAGCGAACATCGCCCGTATACCCTACCAGCTACAAAGCGCTTACACAGAGGGAGAGGGGTTTTGGTCTTGTTGAATAGGCCTATTCAAGCTGGCTCTGGTGTAAAAGCTGGCTCTGGTGCAAAGCTTCGACTGCCAACGCTTTTCCATGCACTTACACACTAATCCGAGATTTCTGAATTGCGATTTATGCATGCTGACAAAATTAATGGCTATTCGAATAATTTCAGGAATTTAAATAATAACCCAAGTCCTGTTTTATTCCACGCAATTCAGCCACCGACTGAAAGTACTGCGACTGCAAATGTCAGTTCGGGTGCATGGAGTTTGTTGATACTCTGAGGGTTTCTAGGCAGCTCATAGATGCCAGTTTGATACCTTGTTTGCCTATTTGGTAATCGGGCTGGAACCAAATGAATTAGTACGATGATTACAGCTACAAGAACTAAAATTCTAGCCTTCACAATAGTGTCTCCTGAATACTAGACATGCCGGACTGACATGGCTTAAGCGTCCGACCGATGTCCACCCCAAAGATTCAAAGGTCACTGGAGAATTCTCTGATTGCTTTTGCGTTCCTCACCAACTGACTTATGCTAAATCATTTGGAATTCCATGAGCAAGGTGCTTCTTGTTTGGTATGTTACCTTGAGCCTTCTGCGCCCTAGATCTAAAGATTGACAGCTAAGGTCATAAGAATCCTACCAGAGGTGTAGCCTCAGTTAAATCCTACGTAATTATGCTTTACAAATGAGCACATTCTGCTTATAAAAAGGAGGTTTTCTACCAGGTAAATCTTGAATACTACAGCCTTTTGTCCAAGTAGCCTGAGCTTCCTGAATTGGCTTGGCCTCAGACGGCACTTGCAATCTCAGAAGTTGATGATGCTCGGGTTTAGCAATAACTCATCTTGAGATTTTCAGTAATATATTTTAATCGAAATCTAAATAACTTCTTGTGGCGCCACTTGCAATGAAAGTGTATCATTGCAAGGCTACAATCATTGCAGCTCCGTTAACTGGTTCCCTAATAGCAGGCATTAGGAGCAATGACATTGCTACCAAAACTGAATGTGTGAGTCGTGCATGGCCCCGCTACTCAAATACTACTCAAATAATAATTTATTTTGACCTTGCGGATTAATTCACGAGTTTGCACTTCTTATTTTAAATTGCACGCTTACATTTTGCTGTTTCTTTCGCTCAGTAAATGCTGCTTTCGATCCTAACAGCTTATGGTATTTATAAAATACCGGGTGTTAAGATCATAGACCTATTCAGAAACAGGTAATGACAAACAGCGTCGTATGTTAACTGTTACCTTGTAGTATATGAATTGTAGTGAACTCTGTTGTTTATTGCTTAAAATTAATAGTTTGTAATTTCACATTTAAGTAACATGATGCTGTTTATCAGCAAATTACATTTCATCACGAGTCCATGAGTTGCGCTCTAAGTGTAAGGTAAATTAACTTGTTCTACTTCTAATAGTTCGTGCTGGCTTAAATATTGGCCTAGCCCTTGATGTACAATAATTGTAAAGAGTGGTCTAATCCCATGTGAAGTAGTTTTGAAGAAATGCCAAAATAGGATTTCAACGCAAAGGAAGGCGATTATATTTCATGCTGTTTATAACTGGCTATTAAGTAACTATAGTGATCCAAGTGACACTTCCAGGCCAGTAGTAGACTACACTCCGTGATGTTCTGCACTGGCTGCCAGTCTCTCTGCGTATTGAGTTCAAAATCTGTTTGTTGGTCTACAAGTCACTTCATGGGGCAGCGCCCGAGAATTTTGCGCGATTACTGCATCGGGACGAATTCTTCCGCCTCCGGGTTGCGACTCCGATCGCTCGAGAAAAGCGATCTTCTCGTAAAACGGATGAAAACCCGTTTTGGCTATCGCGCTTTCTCAGCGGCTGGCCCCAGATGCTGGAACGGTCTTCCTCCTGCCCTGCGAGCGGCTAACATAATTGACTCCTTCAAATCTGGACTCAAGACTTATTTCTTCTCTAAGGCCTACCCTACTGTTTGTTGACTGTGAGGCGCCATTGTAACGGCATGGCTGTGTTACGGCGCCATAATATATTAAATTGTCACTGTTATTATTATTATTATTATTATTATTATTATTATTATTATTATTATTATTATTATTATTATTATTATTATTATTATTATTATTATTATTATTATTTTTATTATTATTATCATTATCATTATTATTATTATGAACAAGCTAGGATGGTAATGTCGAAGAAAAGCAGATGGCGTTTCCGCGTTGGAGAGCTACCGAGAGTCTTTGAAACAGGTAGCTTGTCTCGAGCGTGTCATGTGTTGCATCGGTTAACCTTCGTCCTAATTCCTGGACAAAATCCAGTCCTTCAGAACTCCAGGAACCGCTGGACTCTAATGCAACCGCCACAAAAGCATGCGTTCGGGTTATTGTGGTGTATTTCAGTGTCTTGGCGGCGGCTGCTCGGTTTGCGGCCTCGCCCGCTTCGGTTGATGTTGTTGCCAGATGTGACTTTGCGAATGTGTCCGAAACTGTCACATCCCAAGTGAGACATCTTCCGCATGACCACGGGATTAGTGTCACGCCATCCGGTCGTTATTATTATTATTATTATTATTATTATTATTATTATTATTATTATTATTATTATTATTATTATTATTATTATTATTATTATTACAACTTGATGTATAATTAATGCTCACTTTTTGTAAGGTTATTTGTGAAGGTCAAGATTGGGTTAGGCCACTCTGACACTTTAGAAAGTCAACCAAGTCTCTATGTAATTGGAAAACTACCTCATGTTTTATAGCGTTGAACTGTAGCCTAGCGTTTATTACATTATGAAATGCATTGTTCATTATTATCATCTATTATAATGATATTTATATAAGAAACCAAATTTTACGGCATTAATTAAAGTTTGTTAAAAGACGACGGCATTATGGCTATATTATGCAAGGAATTTCGTGGATCATTGCCTCTAGGATCAGCTATGGGAGTTCCAGTGAACTTTTCTTTGTTACTCTTGCAATCCTGCCATGACTTATACTCAGCCCACATAAAAACTCCGTTGCGCACACATAATGTCAAAGCCATCACTGTTTGAGAGAAATATCTTGAATAGGATCATTGAGACTTTTCAGACTTCGTGTAGGTTCCTTTTTTCATAACTGCTAACATGCCCAGCAATAAATGCAGACTGCATGAACCAGTCAACTGTTGCATGAAAGCTGCTATGCAACCTCTTTTGTCGTTCATCGATGTCACTGCCCTCGTAAGTGAGGCGAAAACATAACCGAAGATCTACAAATTTCTATAGCTTTAGAGTAGAGCTTTAGAATTTGGAGCACCTGCCACCTGGGTTATATTTTAGCCGCACTTACTGTAAGTGCACAGTGACAGTCAAAGAATTGGAAAGCTCTGACCTGTACTCTGACCTTGCGCCTCTGAGTAGGTTATCTTGGAGGGGCGCTATATAAGTCCTCTGAATGAATGAATGAATGAATGAATGAATGAATGAATGTACTGTTTGACAAGTGGTTGAAACATATTCATTTCCACTCTATGTGTAGTGTAGCTCATTGGCATATTCTTCTTCCATAAATTAAACTCTCTTACGACCGTCTTGTTTGGTGTTTCTTCAAATGGCTCAGTCTTCCAAACTATTTGCAAGTAGCCTGTTTCTTCAATTTGACGACCTCTAAAATGTACAAAACGTTATCTAACACAATGTAAACTCAAACTTTGCAACCCTGAAATAAATATTCAAATAATTGAAACTGAGACTGCATAAACACCTCAATGCTATCAAACTTCAGAACATCTTAAGTCATTTTTGTAACAAGTATTAACCTTTTCCTATCCAATAACATTTCCATGCCAGCCCACAGAAATCCTAATATTTTTTACCAAATATGAACTGTATGTCTCCTACGTTACTATTTTATGTAATTCATAAAAAAATCTAAGGTTCGATAGTCCGAAAGTTGCCAGGTCAAACGAGCAAACACGGAGCAGAATCAGCCGATACAGATAGCAGAACTTCAACAATACACAAGGCTCCCAACATGCAGAACAGTGCGCCGTGACCACTGACCAATGACCATGATCAATGATTGACTAGATATTCCTATATCCAAAGTCGTCAGAATACGAGATTCACTAAAATCAAACAATACACAATTAACGTTACATTACTATCTGTACACGCAGTGATTACTGTCAGCTAAATAACTAGGCCCTATAAGCAATTAAATTAATTATGACTTCGTATTTATAAATTATATGTTGAATAACTATTAAATTAGGCTAATTATTGTTTTGTATTTATTCACGTTGCAGCGTTTTCGCTAGGTTTAACAATAAGTTAATAACAAGCATATTAGAAAACGTTTCTTCACTTCCGAAAATTCGGGCCACACAAAACTGCGGGCCCTGGTGATGCAGGACCATTAGCACCTCCCCCTTACTGCGGGCCTGCTGCTAGTGGCTTGAATCGATCATCACCGCCCAGAAATCCTTTGAATAGATAATTTTTGGCGAAAAACAGGTTGCAAAATTATACAAATACTTTGCTGTTATTGGAACACCAACGATATTGTATTAGTGCATGTAGGCTATATGCTTTGTTCAAGAACAGTGATTGTGCCGTGTTCTAGTGTTTGATATCACTGTTAAAGGTATTGACTGTTTCTTCAGCTGATTGTGAGATATGATTCAATCAAATGAACCTATACCACAACAATGGAAGAAACAGGTTGATTGTCACATCTGTAGATGACTTATTAATGACTCTATAATTATTATGGTCCACCTTTCGCGCCGTGGAAAGAGGACAAGTATATTATTAGTTGGTTGAAGTCGGACAAACATGGAGCCATGGACAAAGCTACATGCTTGCAAACGACAGCTGAATTACCTAGTCATAGTTCGAAAAATTTGCTTAATTGTTTCTATTTTCATTCATATAACTTAAGTCTCGGTTAAGTCATGTTGCTAGAGTTATTAATCTTCTGGAAAAAAACTCGAGTTTTCCAATAAGTACGATATTCTTTGTACCGCGATGTACGCGCAAGGTAATCTTCCGACTGCGCCTGTGGCGGCCGGCTCGAGATCGGGCGGTCTCTACCTCATCGAGGCCCTCGGACCGGTCTACTACTTCAGCGGCTATTCCAACAAAATCCTGGCGATCGTGGAACTCTGGCTGCGATGTACGTGGTCTCAGACTGGCCACGTGGAACGTTAGATCACTTGGAAACAAATTCCTCGACGTGGCCAACACCATCGTCGCCCACGACCTAGACATTATGGTCGTTACCGAATCATGGCATTCTTCCTCATCTGATGTTTCTGTGCGAAGAGCGGCGCCGCCGGGATATTCGTTTTTTGACATGCCGCGTGCGACAGAAGGGGAACAGGAGGTACCGCTTCAGAACCACGGAGGTATTGTTGTTTATTTCAAAGACACTCACAAGGTCAAGGTTACTGCCTTACCAACACGGCCTAACACCTTCGAGGCCTTGTGCCTGTCGTTTGCTACAGCCCGTGGGCCACTGACGCTGCTCGCCATCTACCGTCCTGGTTCCTCGCCTCCGTCATCTGCTTTCCACGCTGAGTTTGCTTCCGTTCTGGAAATCTTCGCAACCTACAACAGCCAATTAGTCATCACAGGCGACCTCAACATCCATCTTGAAGACAAGAGTTGCCCAGACACAGTCCGTTTCAACGACCAAATCCAGCAGTTCGGCTTGGCTCAGCACGTGTCAGAGCCTACACGCGATTTGGGAGGCTGGTTAGACGTCGTCATCACTCGTGATGATTGTGTCATTCAAGACATGAGGGTGGAGCCGCCGTTTCTGTCTGATCACGGGCTCCTGCTTTTCACCACTCCTCATCTACACGCGCAGCCGACCTATGCGATCAGGTCTATGCGAGGTTGGCGCAACCTGGACCGTGAGGCCTTCAAAGATGGCCTACTGAATGGTCCGCTTTGTCAAGACCTATCATCTATGGCAGGCCGTTCATCGGAAGAACTATTCTCCATCTACGAGTCATCCATGCGCGCTCTGATCGACAATCTCCTCCCCCTCAGAACAGTGAAGGCCCGTCAAAGACCTCTCACTCCATGGTTTGATGGAGAGTGTCGTGATCTTCGTCGTGAGATCAGACGACTCGAGCGACGCTTCCGGCGAACGCGCAGCGCTGAGGACCGTGCCACCTGGATCAAGCGCATGCGACATATGCACACCAGGTTCAGAGAGAAGGAGATGTGCTATTGGGAGCAGTTGATCGAACAAGACGCTAACAACCCTCGTCGACTGTGGGCATCGATCTCCAGCATCCTTGGTCGTTCGACTTCCGGGAAAAGCTCCATCGAACCGTCATTTACAGCTGCGGAATACCTGGAGTTCATGCAACGGAAGATCGACGCAGTCCGACGTTCGACCGAAGGCGCTCCACCGCCGACCTTCCCTCCAACCGAATGCAGGATGTCTGAACTGAAGCCATTCACCATGGAAGACCTGCGCCAGTTGTTGCTGTCCTCGCCATCGAAGTCGTGTGAGCTCGACCCACTGCCGCCATTTCTCATCAAGGACTTTATGGATGATCTTCTACCTTTTTTGTTGTTACTATGTAACACTGCATTGGGGGATGGGGCGCTTCCTGCTTCTCAGAAGCGGGCTATAGTTTTGCCTTCGCTTAAGCGTAGTGGTCTTGATGTCAATGACATGGCCAATTATCGACCTATTTCTAATCTATCTTTCTTGTCAAAGATAGTCGAGAAATACGTCTCGATACAGCTTATCAGTCATCTTGAGGCAAACTCCCTTCTACCCAAACAACAGTCAGGGTTCAGGAAGTTTCACTCCACAGAGTCTGTTATAACACGCATTCTAGTCGACATGTATGCGGCTGTTGATCAGAGGCATGTAACCCTTCTTGCCCTGTTTGACGTGAGTGCGGCCTTCGACACGGTCGACCATGGCATTCTTCTAAAGCGCCTTGAAACGTCGTTCGGTGTTGTTGGCCGCCCTCTGTTGTGGTTGCGGGCTTTTCTAATTGGGCGTAGCCAGTCTGTGGTTTTTGGTTCCACCCGGTCTGACTGGTCTGGGGTCTCATTGTAGCGATTCCCTTTGTATTAGGACAAACATTCCCATCTATTACATGTATAGGCCTATGTAGATATTATATAAGAGTATACAGAGACCAATTAACTGTAGCATTGGTTGTATTAGGCATTAATTAATTGACCGGCGTAGTTTGGCTGGCGCAGAGCAGTTTAGAGATTTTGTTTAATTAATGGGGTTAACTATTTGAACGTCATGGAAACACTACGGCGCTGGGACCATGTCATTGGTTGAATTCAAAAGTAGTCACGGTTGCCTAACAGACCTTAACCGCGCATGCGCACTGAAGCTACAGGTGAGGTGGAAAAGAACC
>JACEVL010001741.1:0-12500 GCA_020284085.1 Aporrectodea caliginosa
TTTTTCAATAACTGTTTTCAATAACTGTTTTCAATAACTTTTTTTCAATAACTGTTTTCAATAACTCTTTTCAATAACTCTTTTTCAATAACTCTTTTCAATAACTCTTTTCAATAACTCTTTTCAATAACTCTTTTCAATAACTCTTTTCAATAACTCTTTTCAATAACTCTTTTCAATAACTCTTTTCAATAACTCTTTTCAATAACTCTTTTCAATAACTCTTTTCAATAACTCTTTTCAATAACTCTTTTCAATAACTTTTTTCAATAACTCTTTTCAATAACTCTTTTCAATAACTCTTTTCAATAACTCTTTTCAATAACTCTTTTCAATAACTCTTTTCAATAACTTTTTTCAATAACTCTTTTCAATAACTGTTTTCAATAACTGTTTTCAATAACTCTTTTCAATAACTCTTTTCAATAACTCTTTTCAATAACTCTTTTCAATAACTCTTTTCAATAACTCTTTTCAATAACTCTTTTCAATAACTCTTTTCAATAACTCTTTTCAATAACTCTTTTCAATAACTCTTTTCAATAACTCTTTTCAATAACTCTTTTCAATAACTCTTTTCAATAACTCTTTTCAATAACTCTTTTCAATAACTCTTTTCAATAACTCTTTTCAATAACTCTTTTCAATAACTCTTTTCAATAACTCTTTTCAATAACTCTTTTCAATAACTCTTTTCAATAACTCTTTTCAATAACTCTTTTCAATAACTCTTTTCAATAACTCTTTTCAATAACTCTTTTCAATAACTCTTTTCAATAACTCTTTTCAATAACTCTTTTCAATAACTATTTTCAATAACTCTTTTCAATAACTCTTTTCAATAACTCTTTTCAATAACTCTTTTCAATAACTCTTTTCAATAACTCTTTTCAATAACTCTTTTCAATAACTCTTTTCAATAACTCTTTTCAATAACTCTTTTCAATAACTCTTTTCAATAACTCTTTTCAATAACTCTTTTCAATAACTCTTTTCAATAACTCTTTTCAATAACTCTTTTCAATAACTGTTTTCAATAACTCTTTTCAATAACTCTTTTCAATAACTCTTTTCAATAACTCTTTTCAATAACTCTTTTCAATAACTCTTTTCAATAACTCTTTTCAATAACTCTTTTCAATAACTCTTTTCAATAACTCTTTTCAATAACTCTTTTCAATAACTCTTTTCAATAACTCTTTTCAATAACTCTTTTCAATAACTCTTTTCAATAACTCTTTTCAATAACTCTTTTCAATAACTGTTTTTCAATAACTCTTTTCAATAACTCTTTTCAATAACTCTTTTCAATAACTCTTTTCAATAACTCTTTTCAATAACTCTTTTCAATAACTCTTTTCAATAACTCTTTTCAATAACTCTTTTCAATAACTCTTTTCAATAACTCTTTTCAATAACTCTTTTCAATAACTCTTTTCAATAACTCTTTTCAATAACTCTTTTCAATAACTCTTTTCAATAACTCTTTTCAATAACTCTTTTCAATAACTCTTTTCAATAACTCTTTTCAATAACTCTTTTCAATAACTCTTTTCAATAACTCTTTTCAATAACTCTTTTCAATAACTCTTTTCAATAACTCTTTTCAATAACTCTTTTCAATAACTCTTTTCAATAACTCTTTTCAATAACTCTTTTCAATAACTCTTTTCAATAACTCTTTTCAATAACTCTTTTCAATAACTCTTTTCAATAACTCTTTTCAATAACTCTTTTCAATAACTCTTTTCAATAACTCTTTTCAATAACTCTTTTCAATAACTCTTTTTCAATAACTCTTTTCAATAACTCTTTTCAATAACTCTTTTCAATAACTCTTTTCAATAACTCTTTTCAATAACTCTTTTCAATAACTCTTTTCAATAACTCTTTTCAATAACTCTTTTCAATAACTCTTTTCAATAACTCTTTTCAATAACTCTTTTCAATAACTCTTTTCAATAACTGTTTTCAATAACTCTTTTCAATAACTCTTTTCAATAACTCTTTTCAATAACTCTTTTCAATAACTCTTTTCAATAACTCTTTTCAATAACTCTTTTCAATAACTCTTTTCAATAACTCTTTTCAATAACTCTTTTCAATAACTCTTTTCAATAACTCTTTTCAATAACTCTTTTCAATAACTCTTTTCAATAACTTTTCAATTTTCAATAACTCTTTTCAATAACTCTTTTCAATAACTCTTTTCAATAACTCTTTTCAATAACTCTTTTCAATAACTCTTTTCAATAACTCTTTTCAATAACTCTTTTCAATAACTCTTTTCAATAACTCTTTTCAATAACTCTTTTCAATAACTCTTTTCAATAACTCTTTTCAATAACTCTTTTCAATAACTCTTTTCAATAACTCTTTTCAATAACTCTTTTCAATAACTCTTTTCAATAACTCTTTTCAATAACTCTTTTCAATAACTCTTTTCAATAACTCTTTTCAATAACTCTTTTCAATAACTCTTTTCAATAACTCTTTTCAATAACTCTTTTCAATAACTCTTTTCAATAACTCTTTTCAATAACTCTTTTCAATAACTCTTTTCAATAACTCTTTTCAATAACTCTTTTCAATAACTCTTTTCAATAACTCTTTTCAATAACTCTTTTCAATAACTCTTTTCAATAACTCTTTTCAATAACTCTTTTCAATAACTCTTTTCAATAACTCTTTTCAATAACTCTTTTCAATAACTCTTTTCAATAACTCTTTTCAATAACTCTTTTCAATAACTCTTTTCAATAACTCTTTTCAATAACTCTTTTCAATAACTCTTTTCAATAACTCTTTTCAATAACTCTTTTCAATAACTCTTTTCAATAACTCTTTTCAATAACTCTTTTCAATAACTCTTTTCAATAACTCTTTTCAATAACTCTTTTCAATAACTCTTTTCAATAACTCTTTTCAATAACTCTTTTCAATAACTCTTTTCAATAACTCTTTTCAATAACTCTTTTCAATAACTCTTTTCAATAACTCTTTTCAATAACTCTTTTCAATAACTCTTTTCAATAACTCTTTTCAATAACTCTTTTCAATAACTCTTTTCAATAACTCTTTTCAATAACTCTTTTCAATAACTCTTTTCAATAACTCTTTTCAATAACTCTTTTCAATAACTCTTTTCAATAACTCTTTTCAATAACTCTTTTCAATAACTCTTTTCAATAACTCTTTTCAATAACTCTTTTCAATAACTCTTTTCAATAACTCTTTTCAATAACTCTTTTCAATAACTCTTTTCAATAACTCTTTTCAATAACTCAATAACTCTTTTCAATAACTCTTTTCAATAACTCTTTTCAATAACTCTTTTCAATAACTCTTTTCAATAACTCTTTTCAATAACTCTTTTCAATAACTCTTTTCAATAACTCTTTTCAATAACTCTTTTCAATAACTCTTTTCAATAACTCTTTTCAATAACTCTTTTCAATAACTCTTTTCAATAACTCTTTTCAATAACTCTTTTCAATAACTCTTTTCAATAACTCTTTTCAATAACTCTTTTCAATAACTCTTTTCAATAACTCTTTTCAATAACTCTTTTCAATAACTCTTTTCAATAACTCTTTTCAATAACTCTTTTCAATAACTCTTTTCAATAACTCTTTTCAATAACTCTTTTCAATAACTCTTTTCAATAACTCTTTTCAATAACTCTTTTCAATAACTCTTTTCAATAACTCTTTTCAATAACTCTTTTCAATAACTCTTTTCAATAACTCTTTTCAATAACTCTTTTCAATAACTCTTTTCAATAACTCTTTTCAATAACTCTTTTCAATAACTCTTTTCAATAACTCTTTTCAATAACTTTTCAATAACTTTTCAATAACTCTTTTCAATAACTCTTTTCAATAACTCTTTTCAATAACTCTTTTCAATAACTCTTTTCAATAACTCTTTTTCAATAACTCTTTTCAATAACTCTTTTCAATAACTCTTTTCAATAACTCTTTTCAATAACTCTTTTCAATAACTCTTTTCAATAACTCTTTTCAATAACTCTTTTCAATAACTCTTTTCAATAACTCTTTTCAATAACTCTTTTCAATAACTCTTTTCAATAACTCTTTTCAATAACTCTTTTCAATAACTCTTTTCAATAACTCTTTTCAATAACTCTTTTCAATAACTCTTTTCAATAACTCTTTTCAATAACTCTTTTCAATAACTCTTTTCAATAACTCTTTTCAATAACTCTTTTCAATAACTCTTTTCAATAACTCTTTTCAATAACTCTTTTCAATAACTCTTTTCAATAACTCTTTTCAATAACTCTTTTCAATAACTCTTTTCAATAACTCTTTTCAATAACTCTTTCAATAACTCTTTTCAATAACTCTTTTCAATAACTCTTTTCAATAACTCTTTTCAATAACTCTTTTCAATAACTCTTTTCAATAACTCTTTTCAATAACTCTTTTCAATAACTCTTTTCAATAACTCTTTTCAATAACTCTTTTCAATAACTCTTTTCAATAACTCTTTTCAATAACTCTTTTCAATAACTCTTTTCAATAACTCTTTTCAATAACTCTTTTCAATAACTCTTTTCAATAACTCTTTTCAATAACTCTTTTCAATAACTCTTTTCAATAACTCTTTTCAATAACTCTTTTCAATAACTCTTTTCAATAACTCTTTTCAATAACTCTTTTCAATAACTCTTTTCAATAACTCTTTTCAATAACTCTTTTCAATAACTCTTTTCAATAACTCTTTTCAATAACTCTTTTCAATAACTCTTTTCAATAACTCTTTTCAATAACTCTTTTCAATAACTCTTTTCAATAACTCTTTTCAATAACTCTTTTCAATAACTCTTTTCAATAACTCTTTTCAATAACTCTTTTCAATAACTCTTTTCAATAACTCTTTTCAATAACTCTTTTCAATAACTCTTTTCAATAACTCTTTTCAATAACTCTTTTCAATAACTCTTTTCAATAACTCTTTTCAATAACTCTTTTCAATAACTCTTTTCAATAACTCTTTTCAATAACTCTTTTCAATAACTCTTTTCAATAACTCTTTTCAATAACTCTTTTCAATAACTCTTTTCAATAACTCTTTTCAATAACTCTTTTCAATAACTCTTTTCAATAACTCTTTTCAATAACTCTTTTCAATAACTCTTTTCAATAACTCTTTTCAATAACTCTTTTCAATAACTCTTTTCAATAACTCTTTTCAATAACTCTTTTCAATAACTCTTTTCAATAACTCTTTTCAATAACTCTTTTCAATAACTCTTTTCAATAACTCTTTTCAATAACTCTTTTCAATAACTCTTTTCAATAACTCTTTTCAATAACTCTTTTCAATAACTCTTTTCAATAACTCTTTTCAATAACTCTTTTCAATAACTCTTTTCAATAACTCTTTTCAATAACTCTTTTCAATAACTCTTTTCAATAACTCTTTTCAATAACTCTTTTCAATAACTCTTTTCAATAACTCTTTTCAATAACTCTTTTCAATAACTCTTTTCAATAACTCTTTTCAATAACTCTTTTCAATAACTCTTTTCAATAACTCTTTTTCAATAACTCTTTTCAATAACTCTTTTCAATAACTCTTTTCAATAACTCTTTTCAATAACTCTTTTCAATAACTCTTTTCAATAACTCTTTTCAATAACTCTTTTCAATAACTCTTTTCAATAACTCTTTTCAATAACTCTTTTCAATAACTCTTTTCAATAACTCTTTTCAATAACTCTTTTCAATAACTCTTTTCAATAACTCTTTTCAATAACTCTTTTCAATAACTCTTTTCAATAACTCTTTTCAATAACTCTTTTCAATAACTCTTTTCAATAACTCTTTTCAATAACTCTTTTCAATAACTCTTTTCAATAACTCTTTTCAATAACTCTTTTCAATAACTCTTTTCAATAACTCTTTTCAATAACTCTTTTCAATAACTCTTTTCAATAACTCATTTTCAATAACTCATTTCAATAACTCTTTTTCAATAACGGTTTTCAATAACTGTTTTCAGACAACTGTTTTCAATAACTGTTTTCACAAACCTTTTCAAGAACACTTTTCAATAACTCTTTTCATTAACTGCTTTCAATAACTCTTTTTCATAAACTCTTCAATAACTCTTTCAATAGCTCTTCAATAACTGTTTTCAATAACTGTTTTCAATAACCATTTTCATTAACTCCTATCAATAACTCTTTTCCAATAACTCTTTTCAATAACTCTTTTCAATAACTACTTTCAATAACTCCTTTTCAATAACTCTTTTTCTAAATAACTCTTTTTCAATAACTCATTTTCAATAACCCTTTTCAATAACCCATTTTCAATAACTCTTTTCAATAACCCTTTTTTCAATAACTCATTTCAATAACTCTTTTCAATAACTCTTTTCAATAACTCTTTCCAATAACTCTTTCAATAACTCTTTTCAATAGCTCTCTTTAATAACTCTTTTCAATAACTCTTTTCCATAACTCTTTTTCAATAACTCTTTCAATAACTCTTTTCAATAACTCTTTTCAATAACAGCTTTTCTAATAACTCTTTTCAATAACTCTTTTTTCAATAACTGTTTTCAATAACTGTTTTCAATAACTCTCTTCAATACCTGTTTTCAATAACTCTTTTCAATAACTATTTTCAATAACTCTTTTCAATTACTATTTTCAATAACTCTTTTCAATAACTCTTTTCAATAACTTTTTTCAATAACTCTTTTCAATAACTCGCTTCAATATACTCTTTTCAATAACTATTTTCAATAACTCTTTTCAATAACTATTTTCGATAACTCTTTTCAATAACTCTTGTTTTCAATAAGCTATTTTCAATAACTCTTTTCAATAACTCTTTTCAATAACTCTTTTCAATAACATTTTTCAATAACTCTTTTCAATAACTCTTTTCAATAACTCTTTTCAATAACTCTTTTCAATAACCCTTTTCAATAACTCTTTTCAATAACTCTTTTCAATAACTCTTTTTCAATAACTCTTTTCAATAACTCTTTTCAATAACTCTTTTCAATAACTCTTTTCAATAACCCTTTTCAATAACTCTTTTCAATTTCAATAACCCTTTTCAATAACTCTTTTCAATAACTCTTTTCAATAACTCTTTTCAATAACTCTTTTCAATAACTCTTTTCAATAACTCTTTTCAATAACTCTTTTCAATAACTCTTTTCAATAACTCTTTTCAATAACTCTTTTCAATAACTCTTTTCAATAACTCTTTTCAATAACTCTTTTCAATAACTCTTTTCAATAACTCTTTTCAATAACTCTTTTCAATAACTCTTTTCAATAACTCTTTTCAATAACTCTTTTCAATAACCCTTTTCAATAACTCTTTTCAATAACTCTTTTCAATAACTCTTTAAGTAATAACTATATCCTTTATTGAAATAACTCTTTTCAATAACTCATTTAACTCTTTCAATGGTGTCTTTTCAATCTCTTTTCAATAACTCTTTATAAAGCATCCGTTCAACAACTCTTTTCAATAGAGAGTTTTCAATAACTATTATTCTATTGTCAATTCTCTTTTCAATAACGAGTATCAATAACTCTTTTCAATAGGCAGTTTTCATGTAACTCTTTTCAATAAGGGTTTTCAATAACTCTTTTCAATAAGAGGTTAGAGTCTGCTTTTCTGCAACTCTTTTCAATAACTCTTTTCAATAACGGTTTTCAACGACTCGGACCAGTCGCCGTTTCAATAACTCTTTTCAATAGCTCCCTTTCAATAACAAAGCCCAATAACGCTTTTCAATAACTCTTTTCGACACTGTGGTATAACTCTTTACATCACACTTTTCAATAACCCTTTCAATAACTCTTTTCAATAACTCTTTTCAATAACTCTTTTCAATAACTCTTTTCAATAACTCTTTTCAATAACTCTTTTCAATAACTCTTTTCAATAACTCTTTTCAATAACTCTTTTCAATAACTCTTTTCAATAACTCTTTTCAATAACTTTTCAATAACTCTTTTCAATAACTCTTTTCAATAACTCTTTTCAATAACTCTTTTCAATAACTCTTTTCAATAACTCTTTTCAATAACTCTTTTCAATAACTCTTTTCAATAACTCTTTTCAATAACTCTTTTCAATAACTCTTTTCAATAACTCTTTTCAATAACTCTTTTCAATAACTCTTTTCAATAACTCTTTTCAATAACTCTTTTCAATAACTCTTTTCAATAACTCTTTTCAATAACTCTTTTCAATAACTCTTTTCAATAACTCTTTTCAATAACTCTTTTCAATAACTCTTTTCAATAACTCTTTTCAATAACTCTTTTCAATAACTCTTTTCAATAACTCTTTTCAATAACTCTTTTCAATAACTCTTTTCAATAACTCTTTTCAATAACTCTTTTCAATAACTCTTTTCAATAACTCTTTTCAATAACTCTTTTCAATAACTAATTTCAATAACTCTTTTCAATAACTCTTTTCAATAACTCTTTTCAATAACTCTTTTCAATAACTCTTTTCAATAACTCTTTTCAATAACTCTTTTCAATAACTCTTTTCAATAACTCTTTTCAATAACTCTTTTCAATAACTCTTTTCAATAACTCTTTTCAATAACTCTTTTCAATAACTCTTTTCAATAACTCTTTTCAATAACTCTTTTCAATAACTCTTTTCAATAACTCTTTTCAATAACTCTTTTCAATAACTCTTTTCAATAACTCTTTTCAATAACTCTTTTCAATAACTCTTTTCAATAACTCTTTTCAATAACTCTTTTCAATAACTCTTTTCAATAACTCTTTTCAATAACTCTTTTCAATAACTCTTTTCAATAACTCTTTTCAATAACTCTTTTCAATAACTCTTTTCAATAACTCTTTTCAATAACTCTTTTCAATAACTCTTTTCAATAACTCTTTTCAATAACTCTTTTCAATAACTCTTTTCAATAACTCTTTTCAATAACTCTTTTCAATAACTCTTTTCAATAACTCTTTTCAATAACTCTTTTCAATAACTCTTTTCAATAACTCTTTTCAATAACTCTTTTCAATAACTCTTTTCAATAACTCTTTTCAATAACTCTTTTCAATAACTCTTTTCAATAACTCTTTTCAATAACTCTTTTCAATAACTCTTTTCAATAACTCTTTTCAATAACTCTTTTCAATAACTCTTTTCAATAACTCTTTTCAATAACTCTTTTCAATAACTCTTTTCAATAACTCTTTTCAATAACTCTTTTCAATAACTCTTTTCAATAACTCTTTTCAATAACTCTTTTCAATAACTCTTTTCAATAACTCTTTTCAATAACTCTTTTCAATAACTCTTTTCAATAACTCTTTTCAATAACTCTTTTCAATAACTCTTTTCAATAACTCTTTTCAATAACTCTTTTCAATAACTCTTTTCAATAACTCTTTTCAATAACCCTTTCAATAACTCTTTTCAATAACTCTTTTCAATAACTCTTTTCAATAACTCTTTTCAATAACTCTTTTCAATAACTCTTTTCAATAACTCTTTTCAATAACTCTTTTCAATAACTCTTTTCAATAACTCTTTTCAATAACTCTTTTCAATAACTCTTTTCAATAAGCTCTTTTCAATAACTCTTTTCAATAACTCTTTTCAATAACCCTTTTCAATAACTCTTTTCAATAACTCTTTTCAATAACTCTTTTCGATAACTCTTTTCAATAAATCTTTTCAATAACTCTTTTCAATAACTCTTATGTATGTATGTAAATAACTCTTATATCCTTTATTGAAAAACCAACTTCTAACCGCATTTTGGTGTACAAAGATCATCAAATAACTGTTTTAAGTATAAAGCATCCGTGTGATAAATGTTTTACGAGATAGAGAGTTTGCCTTAGGTATTATTCTATTGTGAGTTCTGGGGCGTAGCGAGTATGAAACAGTTTTCACGGGAGGCAGTAGTTGATGTAATACATGTGCAGGGTTGCTGATGATGGTAGAAAAGAGGTTAGAGTCTGCTTTTCTGCAAAGTTGCTCGAAACTTTGGTAGGATTCCGGTAGATAACGAGACCGGACCAGTCGCCGTATAGTTGCCTGAAGACGAGAGCGTCCCTCTACCCCCACAAAGCCCCACCACGCCGGGGCCGCATAGAGCATCCGCGACACTGTGGTAGCATTTGTTACATCACACAGAGATTGGCCCTTTAACCCAACTCTTTTTAATAACTCTTTTCAATGACTCTTTTCAATAACTCTTTTTAATAACTCAACTCTTTTCAATAACTCTTTTCAATAGCTCTATTCAAAGGTCTTTTCAATAACTCTTATCGATAACTCTTTTCAAGAACTCTTTTCGATATAAACCTGACATCGGGAAGCGAACCGCGATCCGTAACGCTCTCTATAATTGAGACGCAACATACGCAGCTCTTATCAATGTAGCTAGGTGACGTCTTTCGCTTGTCGAAGAAATCCCGCAATGCCTTTCGAATGCTCTGTTTTAAGAGTCTATTTCAAATAGCCGTGTGTTGCAGGACGTTATGAGAAATCAGAAATGGCGGCGTTTTGCAACGGTTCGATATTTAAAATGTCCATAATTATATCAGCGTTTAAAGTAAATTGCGAGCTGAGAATAGTCGCGTTTACCTACAAATCTCCGTTAAAATGTTTTGTAATTTTCAAATCGCTAAAGCGTTCCCTTTCGGAACCTTTAGTGGGACGGACAAACAAACAAACATACAAACAAGCGGAAGGACAAACTTCAAGCCTTATAGTATAAGATTATATTTATATAAAATTTATATATATATATATATATATAATTATTATATCAACTCTATTTCATATGTCTGTGTAAGGCTGTAAGCCAATACATGTAAGTCAACTTAAAGTCATATAAGGATCAATTTCTTAATCTGTTCCGGTTCATGAATCGCAAATAAAGATGGCCGACAGACACTTTCCAGACTTCTTAAGCTCACTCTGAAAGAAAAAACGAGAAATTTCAACTTTATTAACTTCCTGCAGATCAACACAGCTTACAGCTTTAAGCCCATGGTTCATGACTTACAGATGTTGATGATGATGATGATGATGATGATGATGTTGATGATGATAAATGGTCACAGGATGTCCATTAATGCAAAGATTAAAGACTAGAATCTCAGACTTCGATATGCATCGAGCAAACCCAAGAAGACGATTGAAAAAACGAAAATAAAAATCTATTGAAACCTCTTCTTAACAACCGAGAGAAAATGGCCGTATGCAGATTCTGTTCTTCGTGCCTGATCATGATGTGCATTGCCACTCAATCATCACCCCGCCCCGGCCCCAACCTGAGATTTCGGAACACTTGATCAATGATCAGTAGGGCTAGACGAAAATCACGAATTCACCGAATTCACGGAAACCGTGAATTTTGACGTTTGCCCTGAATGTTAGCATTTGACGTGATTTTTCACATAAATTATTCTGCATTTTGTGTCGAAATCCACAAATTTCTGATGCGAAACATAACAAATTGGACCTAAAACGGCCATCTTCATCATGAATAATACATTGACCAAGAACGAAGGCATTTTTAATTAACTGTCAGACGGCGCCAAAAGTAAATTAAATCAATATTTTAATGGCCTGTATAGGCCTACCTGTGACATCGTTAATTCTTACTTACTGACTAAGTAACACTGTGTCTGCGCAGACGTAACGTCGGAAACGGAGTGAAACGTGCGATGTTTTATGAACACAATATGACTATGAATTGTTGCCGTGAATTTGGAAATTACAAAAAAAATGCCGTGATTTTTTCACTTTTTGACCGTGATTTTCGTCTAACCCTGTAGTTGATCAGCAATGTCATCTAAAACACAGAAGAGTGGTGAGACAGGAGAAGGAACAACCGTTCATCTAATTCTGATCTGTACCTAGAACGTCGCAGATTTTTTGACTCCTGTTTGGAACCTGTTGCAGCTCCTGCTGATGGGGATGATGAAGCTGAGGCTGCTGCTGCTGCTGTGATGATGATGATGATAGATCCCGAAATCTCAGATTCTTCATCAGCAACTGACCGACTCCGGATGAAGACGCTTCCATCGTAAATGCGGAAAACAGAAAACAACCACACACATTAATTACTGGAAATGATTCCACATCTAAAAAATATCCTTTCGCCAAAGTAGTATATCGGAAGTTCTACATGTAATATTAGAACCTAAGTTCTAATATCAGAATCTCAGTTCTAATATTAGAAGTTAGAACCTATGTTCTAACATAAGAATCTCAGCTCTAAGTAAGTAAGTAGCAGAAGTTGTAATATAAGAACTTCAATGCTAAGTAAGTAAACTAAGTTTTGATATTAGAACATAAGTTCTAATATTAGAACCTGGTCAGGTTAAAAATAAGAACCCAAACATTTGATCCACAACTCTTTAATTCAGTCAATTTATGTAGAGCCTGAAGTTTTAAACTCTGAGGCGCTCTATACTCTATAGGTTAACACTTCTCCGC
>JACEVL010001741.1:17500-32500 GCA_020284085.1 Aporrectodea caliginosa
ACTGAAAGAGGTCGCTGTTTTTAAAACTCTTATTGACGTAATACCGCTAGAAAACCGACGTGGATAATGGATATGGTAGCACCAGGTCGCGTCTTAGTTGTAGAAGTGTACATCTGAAACTCTCAACTGTTTAATCCGTGTGACCACGTGACTTGGGGTTATTTCCCAGAATGCAACCGATACGAAAGAACTTCCGCCCGACAGGTGGCGCCTATCGCGATTATCGGCCACCGCTCCTAACGAATTCCGCGCCCTACTTCGCGGTGGGGAACTCTGAGTCCCGTCCTCCAGGTCCAATCCCTGGAAACCAGAGACCTTGTTATGGGTCAAGGGCAGAAGTCTATCAACCGACTGCATTTCCGGTTGGGGTCACGGCGCATGCAGTCGACGCTAGAGGTCGCCAAACTACAATAGGCGCAGCTGAGAAGGCCGAGGCCGAGAAATACACTGCGCTGTTCAGTCGGATGTTGCAGGAGAATATCCTTCTGAGCGGTGCATCGAACCCTCAACAACCATCCGTCGCCGTCTCTCTCTCTACCACTCGACCACGTCATCTCAGTCCAGCTGCGCAGACGGATCAACTGTTAACTGGATCAGGTCATCATGAGAGACATCCAGGTCCCGTTGCCCCCAACCGGATGTCCTTTCAGGGACCCTGCCCCACCACCCGAAACCTCACCGAAACCTCCTGTGTCCCAGTTGATCTTCTCGGCTGGACTCCATCATCTCAAGGACTAACCAGAAAGGATCTACCACCGCCACCGTTTCCACGAATTCCGATGACCGTATTACCACCGCCTGGTTACCCTGGCGCCCCAGCTGCGCTTCCCCGCGCGGTCCCTCCCGTGTCTCAGTACCACCCTCTGCCCACCACGAACGACCTTAACCCTCCTGGACTTCGATGGTCCACTCCTACCTCAGTGGTTTCAGCGCCTGTCCTCAACGCACCTGCGGCAGTCAGCGCCTGTTTTGGACGGGCAACTGTCGCTGAAACCTCCTCAAAGGAGGTTCCGGATGTAGGATTTCTGACGAAGGGCCTAGCTGGACTTCACCCGTCGGACATCCTGAGCCGAGTCAACCAGATGCTGGCACAGAATCTCTTCGAAATGACAACAGAGGTAAATGACCTAGTGACCCGTAAAGAGGGAGAGACAGACGGACAGACACAGGCTCACAGACACAGACATATACACATACACAGACAGATTATCGTGACAGGCACTACTATACAGAAGAGAAGCAGAAGACCGGTGGGTACATGTAGTTGACGATTCTATGTCTATGAAAGTTGTTGTTTATGATCTTCTTACACGAAGAAATACAAGCAGCTGTGACAGCTGCAACATGATTGTATTCTTCGTGTAACCAGATCATAACGAACCTTCACGCATGCAGGCTTTTGACACAGTATCTTATTGGCTTGTACTCTCTCGGTGTTTCTCTGTTTCTGTCTGTGTCTCTCCGTCTCTCTCTCTCTCTCTCTGTTTCTGTCTGTCTTTTCTTCTATTGGTTTCTTAAAACTACATTAAATGTATCGTCATCCTAATCGTTAACTCTAAACTTCTTAAGCGCTACTCTAAAGCCAAGCGTATAGAGCATAAGCTTATTCACGAGCGCTGCGTCTAGTCAGAGGGGTTGTCCAGAGATCGTGTCCAGCGGAGGTACTGTGTAAGGACATTGAGCAAGTCTTTAACTCACAGTTGTTCAGCGCCATCGATGTTTCTATCGTATGGTCGTGTGTGCACAGCTGAACTTTGGAGGGTGGACCATATAAACTAATTATAATTGATGACACGTCAACACAATAGTTGAATTAACAAAAACACAGACTTTTATTTTGGTTTAACACTAATCTCTTCTAAAGAAATGGGTCATATTGGGTCAGAATTTATGTTGCAATATTATGTCTGGTCGGGTCGGACACAATTTTTTATGTGTCCTTAAAATTCTCCATCGGAAAACTCTGATTTACTGTTATATGTTTTAATTCAGTGTGATGTGACGTTGCTTCGTTTAATGTCACGTGTTGTGTGTTGTCTGTCAATGGGTTGTTAACGGTTGCATATTGTTTGGTTGTCGGTCAGAATCCCGATGACAACAAGACAACGGCGCGTCCTTGCTCTCGCGATGATTCCCGCTCGACGTATTCCAGTGATCGAGGAAGATCGGAGGATGGAGGAAGAAGAAGGAGGAGAAGGAGTGAGGAGGAAGAGCATCAGCGACACAGGACGAGGAGAAGGAGGAGGAGTAGAAGTAGGAGGAGGAGGAGTAGGTCATCACATTCCTCATCCAGTTCCGCTCGATCCACTCCTTCCTCCTCTTCTTCCTCCTCCGTTGTCTCCGCTGATTCCAATCCTCAATACAATACTGCAGGGGTAAGTGAACAATCAGATGGCCAGTCGGTCATTCATAAATTTCTTTTCGCCGTTTCATTCGAAGAAGAGGAGGAGGAGGAATGAGGATAGGATTTGTGACAGAGCAGCGTTTTCAGTTTTGAAAAAACCTGTGCAGCGATAGCAGGAGGTGAGGTTTTGGTGAGCTTTTGAGATAAGTTATATAAATGTCGTATTTCTGGTGGGAGTTTATTTCGGATGGATAGAGCAGCTTATAGGCTATGAACGGATTTCCAAATTTTACCAATGAAACAAAAGGAATTAGGATGTGAATAATGGAAGAAGAATGTTTTAAGTTTGGAATGAAAGACTTGGCGTAGAGATAAGAATTCTTTGTGGGTGAATAGTATTGGTCGGATGTATGACGTAATTCTGCGGAGGGGTGGAGCTGCCTGTCCTCATGGAGGGTCCGTTCCATACAAGGATATTTCGGCTGATTCGCTTTGACGACTTCCTACGTAAAATCTTATCTTTTAATAGTCTATGCGTTTGACTCACATCAAAAGAATCCATATAGCATCCTTCGTGAGTTGGACTTTCTTCCTTCCATCGACTCTTGAGCTGTTCTCTCTTTCGTTCATAGGTTTATCTGATTTTCATTTCTCGAATGTCATTCACCGAGGCCTTCGTCCTATTTCTGACATCTGGATCTAAACCGGTCGATAGTAAAATGCGATTCTTGAGGGCTAATGCTGTACATGCAAAGCTTTCGATTATCATAGAAATCGCTGTAATGCTTTTAACCAGCAAACAGACAGACAGATAGACAGATAGACAGACAGACACACATTAGCAGAAATTGTTTAGCAGAAGTTATAAAGAGAATTCCCCTTTCAGTTCATCTCTCTGTCTCTCTCTGTCTCTCTGTGTCTCTCTCTGTGTCTCTGTCTGTCTGTCTGTCTCTGTCTCTCTCTCTGTCTCTGTCTCTGTCTCTCTGTCTTTTTTCTCTGTCTTTTTCTCTCTCTGTCCGTCTTTGCATAAACATGTATTTACGAATCCTATTATAGTGGGAGACGTTGTACCAAGTAAACTCTAAGTGCTGTTCTTAAGACATATATTTCTATGTTTCTCTGAGTGTCTTCGGATGACTTGATAAAATCGGGTGTTAACTCGACGGCTGCTCTCCCTCCCCCACCCCCAAATGGGGGCGATGAGTGAGATCGGGTGGGTGGGGGTGGGAATGGGTGAAGAGGACAATAGACCATGACATCGGTCTATATAAACACCTTCCATGGATCTCCTTAATTGGTTGTGGAATCGAGGAAAACATCTCATCACGAGACACCTGGTGACGATGCAAATAAGCCTCAGGCAACAAGGCATCCCCAGAAATTCATTATCCAGGCGGAATATCTCAGCTATACACAAAATCTGTATTTACATCCATCCTCATTATAATCTGCTATTCAAAGACGCGCAATAAGGTTTAGCCATATGGACGTATAATTATTAGATTCCGTAATCTCGATATTTCTACGGCGTCCAAATAAGGAAGTCGCGGGAACCAGCTTATTCACAGGCGCTTAGTCAAAACAGTTAATAGGCTTATTTGCCTCAATAGGCCACATTAACGTAGGCAGAATCTAAGCTAATCTAATCTTCGTTGCTATTTGGATTCATGGACAGCGTCTATTAACATGAAATGCGAGACTTGAAGCGAAATCGAATTCAAAGACCGTTAAAGAAGACAGATTGAAGCCCAATGAGTCTGAGACCTGAATTCTAACCACGGAAGGTAATCAGGCTGAAAGTGAGGACGTATAGTCTGAGTTCTGAATGAAAACTGACAGAAAGCATATTACATAACATACATACATACATACATACATACATACATACATACATACATACATACTTACATACATACATACTTCTGTATATACTCGTTATACGGCGACTGACCTGGGTCGCATTTGATCGGATAAAGCAATTACCTCTCATCAGTATGATGATGACACCCAGGCTTAGGTTCATGGCACGACTGCTGCAGCGACTATTATAGTTTGGTTGCCCAGACGTGCTTGCGTCAAATCTTCGAAAACCTGAAACCAACCGTCTTCGGTTGAATTGCGATAAGACCCAATTTATTTCGTTCGGTGGTCGGATTCAAATCGCTAAGATGGATCTTTCTGCCCTTCGCCCGTCCTCTCCTAAAATCACGTTTTCTACCGCTGCATGTGCGACACTTCGTCATTTGTCTTCATCATGAGCTAAAGCTTCTTAACCATGTTAATAATGTATGTCGTACGTGGTACTATTACCTCCGTCAGATCTGTTCCGTGTGACAATCACTTACTATAATACAGGTTGCTTCTGCGCTGATCCACGCAGTCATTTCCTCCTGAAACGATTCTGGAAATACTATCTATTCTCATCTGTAGGTCTCCTCTCTTACCTTTAAATTACAGTCCATTCTTAATGCTTCTGCTACCCTGATTGGTGGCACCCCGAAATTTTGTCACAATTCTATCTACATGCGTGATACCTTGAACTGGTTGCATTGAATAAAGATGTTAACATTCGTGCGGAACTGCTCGGTGGGAATTGCCCCATCAAATCTTGGCTCAATGAGTGTAGGCTATCTCTGCCTCGTGTGTTCCTGACGGTAGGTCTCTTTCGTTTGGCCATTCAGGCTGTTCTTCTGGTCTACTGGGCTCGTTCCCATGCAACTCAGCATAGAATCTCTGCTTTCGTCGGTCCTTCATTTGGCCAAAAACAACCTTCCTGGTAAAACTAGAGCTGAGCTAGTCATCCTATCTCCATCTATGTTCTGGAAGGCTTGAAGTCTATTCTGTTAGAAGTTAGAACGAGCGTTCACCTTGTTGCGTCAGAAGCGTTACTGACGAGGAGCTTTTCCTCGAAGTCGCGCTTCATAATTTCTCATTTATGTTATGTTATACATACATACATATTATGCATGCACATACATTACGGAGATCTGTTTTTAGTTGAATTTTTATACAGAGATACAATATATCTAGAGATACCATGTTAACATTCTAATAAAAAGCTGAGTGGAGGAGGGAGCGTTTCTTCCTAATATAAAGGAGTCTTAATGATGGCTGACAGAAGGACGACGTATATTTTGAGAGTCATCCTTCGATCCTTGTTGCTCTGGTGGCGCCATCGTGTAATAGGCAGAACCGGTGACGGATCCTCTGCTTGATCAACACTCGTCTTGGCACTTCTTCAACCTAGTGCCTCCTGGTCTGTAGCCTTTTGTGTGACTTGGGCTGGGTCTGTTGACAGTTCCGTGCTAGTAAACAGTTCAGAAAGTCCGAACAGCTGAGTCCTTTAGGTCATTCGGTCTCATAGTCTCTCTGTCTCTGTCTCTGTGTCTCTGGTCTCTGTCTGTCTCTGTCTTTACTTGTCTGTCTGTGTTTGTCTGTGTCTGTCTGTGTCTGTCTGTGTCTGTCTCTGTGTCTGTCTGTCTCTGTCTGTTTGTCTGTCTGTCTCTCTCTTTGTCTCTCTCTCTCTTTGTCTCTCTGCCTGTCTGTCTGTCTGTCTCTGTATCTGTATCTGTATCTGTATCTGTATCTGTATCTGTCTCTGTCTCTGTCTCTGTCTCTGTCTCTGTCTCTGTCTCTGTCTCTGTCTCTGTCTCTGTCTCTGTCTCTGTCTCTGTCTCTGTCTCTGTCTCTGTCTCTGTCTCTGTCTCTGTCTCTGTCTCTGTCTCTGTCTCTGTCTCTGTCTCTGTCTCTGTCTCTGTCTCTGTCTCTGTCTCTGTCTCTGTCTCTGTCTCTGTCTCTGTCTCTGTCTCTGTCTCTGTCTCTGTCTCTGTCTCTGTCTCTGTCTCTGTCTCTGTCTCTGTCTCTGTCTCTGTCTCTGTCTCTGTCTGTGTCTCTGTCTCTGTCTCTGTCTCTGTCTCTGTCTCTGTCTCTCTCTCTGTCTCTCTCTCTCTCTCTCTCTCTCTCTCTCTCTCTCTCTCTCTCTCTCTCTCTCTCTCTCTCTCTCTCTCTCTCTCTCTAGTCTCGGGTCCCCTTTGACCTCTCTATGCGTACAATCGTAAATGCGTCTCTGAGTATAAGTCTCTTGAAAGAGGCGCCATTTAAATTCTCAGAATAAAAAATAAGATCAACAGATCCTCTGTGACTCTGTCATCCTAAAACCGTCTTCGTTGAATTGGTCGTAATCTGTTTGACAAACGAGTCACTTTGTTCAAAGCAGAACTTCTCTGGCAAAGTGCCTTCATCGACCCTCAACATAGCTAATAGCTGCGCAAACAACACCATTGTTCGCCAGCACCCTTGTTAACTCCGCCACTGCACTCTGGTAGTGCCAGTCCCGAGCCTGGATGAGGGAGGAGGGCGACGCTAATCATCTTTGTCATGACACAACGTCGTTAAACAATCGTGATGGTAATTATTGTAATCGTGAACTCAAAACTTCTGAAGCGCCACTCTAAGCCAAGCGTATAGGGCACCAGATTATTCACGAGCGCTGCGTCGAGTCAGAGGGGTTGTCCAGAGGGTAGTCAAGAGGGTTGATCACTAGGCCTAACTGAGGCAGAGCAGCTGTTAAGGCGGTTGTCGTTTAGGCCGAGAAGAATTGGAAGGCGAAGGATCAGATGAGTTAGGGTCAGTGTGATTCTCTTTACAGATTTTATTTTTAGTTATAGTTACAGTTATAGTTAATGGTTTTTATTTTAGTTATAGTTATAGTTATAGTTAGTATTATTTTTTAGTTATAGTTATAGTTATAGTTAATGGACTTTTATTTTAGTTAATTTTAGTTACTACTTAGTTACAATGATTAAGGCTGTAAGTAACATTTTTCGTATTAACACGGTGTTTCACAATTTGCTCAGAGCTTTGAAAGCCTTTGAAGCATGGGTGCATTCAGCTTAATGAATACACGAGTTTCCAAAGTACCGTAACGTAACTGACAAATTGCACAATGAAAATATCGCATTTTCGTTCTCATTTATGTCGAATCGTCCATAATGCACTTCCTATTTTTATTTTTTCGTATTAACGAAAATAAAGATGAATTTTCGTTACTGTTATTTTCGTTATAGTTATAGTTATAGTTAATGATATTTTATAGTTATAGTTATCGTTAACGAAATCATTTTATTTTCGTTAACGAACATTTTTCGTTATCGTTATCGTTAACGAGAATCACACTGGTTAGGGTAGGAATTCCTCAAAGGGTGAGACTTTAGTTTTGGATGGAAAGCCTTGGGTGATAGAAAGAGGAGACTGAGTCGGATGATGGAGAGCGGGAGGCTATGCTGATAGTGGAACCAAATATTTTCGGCAATCGGGAGAGAGATGAACCGTGGTGTAATAAATGTATTTTCTGTAGTAGTTTCAGTTAAATGTGTGGCTACAAAGATCATTAGCGTCACCATCCTCCTTCATCAAGGCTTGGGACTGGCACTGCCAGAGTATACGATCAGTGGCGGAGTTTGTATTTTCTGCGATTGGGAACATCAATATATCTGGTATCGTCTTTCGTGACCAGTGACTTATCGTTCACACGCATTGACCGAGTCTCAAGGAGACCAGCGATCAGTGTGATTCTCCTTACAGATTTTATTTTAGTTATAGTTACAGTTATAGTTAATGGTTTTTTTATTTTAGTTATAGTTATAGTTATAGTTAGTATTATTTTTTAGTTATAGTTATAGTTATAGTTAATGGATTTTTATTTTAGTTAATTTTAGTTACTACTTAGTTACAATAATTAAGGCTATAAGCAAAATTGTGCGTACTAACACGCTGTTTCACAATTTGCTCAGAGCTTTGAAAGCCTTTGAAGCATGGGTGCATTGAGCTTCATGAATAAACGAGTTTCCAAAGTAACTGACAAATTGCATAATAAAAGTATCGCATTTTCCGTTCTCATTTATGTCAGAATCGTCCATGTTGCATTTCCTATTTTTATTTCTTGTATTAACGAAAATAAAGATGAATTTTCGTTATTGTTATTTTCGTTATAGTTACAGTTATAGTTAATGACATTTTTTAGTTATAGTTATAGTTATCGTTAACGAAATCATTTTATTTTCGTTAACGAACATTTTCGTTATCGTTTTCGTTAACGAGAATCACATTGCCAGCGATGAATTGGTAAAGGCACGAAGACTCCTTGAGATATTGCTTAGCTTGGCCTAATCAGTGACCTCATCTGTTAGTTGCTCTTGGCGATGTATATTCTGCGCAATGACGTCATTGCCATAAAGTAACGCTGTGTCTGTGGCAAGATTTGCACACAAATGCGCCACCTACCGACTTGTAATCGATTTTCCTTGAAGGAAGATAATATGTTGAGAGCTTACGTAATCAGTTCTTTATTACGCCCGAAGGCAGAAAAAATCAAACGCCACAACACACATGGGCAAAGCCGAACAAACATAAGTCAACCGCAAGGACTTCGAGAATGTTCGTAAAAGTCAATTATGCAACAAGATTTAGCGTTCAAGATGTCGGCGAGTTCAGAGTCATAAAGAAAAATGCTCACCAACGTAGCACCAGAAAATATCCTGGAGAAAATTAGATGTCGATGCGATGAACTATCTTTGTCGCCTATAAGCTGCCGAACTGTGGATCATGCGACGTTTCTTAATAATGTGATGCAAGTCTAGTCTACCAAGGCCACAAATGAAGCCTTTAACAGATAATAGACACTGATATAATTCGATGCTGTAGAAAAGAATATAAGGCTCCTGCTGCTTAACACGGGTTATCAAATGTCCCAAGATGAAGAAGGTCCAACACAGAAGAGCGATGTACAGAAACACGGCACCTTCATTTCTCCACAAACAAACGATCGCCGACGCAGTTGACTCTAGATCTAAGAAGAAGAGGAAGAGCAGTCCCTTAAGCTAGCCTTGAGGCAGCCATGGGTATAAGGTGTTAGCGACTTAGTTTTCTTTGCATCGGCGTACGAGGGCGTGTGGCCAGTCCTCTCCCTCGCCGTCTCACCTTCCCTAACTTCCTCTTTAAAGCCGTGACAGTGTCCACTGAGACAGACAAGCCATTTCACGAGTGTAATACTCTTGCACTGAAGAATTTCTGCCCTAATGTTCCTCTTGGCTTCTTAAATAATTTATACCTGTGTCCTCGAGTTGCCTTGTTTGGTCCTAATTCAAAAACACTCTCCCACTGTAGTGCTTCGTTTCCTAAGAAATCTAAATACCACACCACAAAGAACATTCATTACGTGCAGTGATGAACGTTAGATATTTTAAACTCGGCTCTCTCTCTCTCTCTCTCTCTCTCTCTCTCTCTCTCTCTCTCTCTCTCTCTCTCTCTCTCTCTCTCTCTCTCTCTCTCTCTCTCTCTCTCTCTCTGTCTCTTGTCTCTCTCTCTCTCTGTCTCTCTCTCTCTCTCTCTCTCTCTGTCTCTCTCTCTCTGTCTGTCTCTGTCTCTCTCTCTCTCTCTCTCTCTGTCTCTCTCTCTCTCTCTCTCTCTCTGTCTCTGTCTCTCTCTCTCTCTCTCTTTCTCTGTCTGTCTGTCTGTCTGTCTCTCTGTCTGTCTTTCAGTCTCTCTCTCTCTCTCTCTCTCTCTCTCTCTCTCTCGATCTCTTTCTCGCTGTCGTATTTTATTAGCGTCTCTCTTAACAGGCCAGAATCTGTGCGTTTTGAAGCCTGTTTATGCTGGCGCTGGACAAATAGCACTGGATGGGATAATATGGATATTAAGACGGTGGATTGGTCTCTCTCTGTGTAATAGGCCTACAGTGTGTGTGTGTGTGTGTTTAGAATGTGTGTGTGTATGTGTGTGTGTATGTGTGTGTGTATGTGTGTGTGTGTATGTGTGTATGTGTGTAATTGTGTGAAAATATGTGTAAATATGTGTGTGTGTATGTGTGTGTGTGTGTGTATGTGTGTGTATGTGTGTGTGTGTATGTGTGTGTAACTGTGTGTGTGTGTGTATGTGATGTGTGTGTGTATGTGTGTGTGTGTGTGTGTGTGTGTGTGTGTGTGTGTGTGTGTGTGTGTGTGTGTGTGTGTGTGTGTGTGTGTGTGTGTGTGTGTGTGTGTGTGTGTGTGTGTGTGTCCGATGCAGGTGTGAGCAATGAGCGTGGTTATTAACGAATACCACTGTTTTATTGTCTGTTATTAACCGCTCATAGTATGCTATTAGATTAACGTGGTTTATACATGTAATAAAAATCCAACAATTGTTGTTGTTTTGAATAATGCCTCATGTAACAACTGCTGGGTGTTGGTCATTGAAGCAGAAAATAAAGCCAAAAATCCAATGAATCCACTTTAGACGATTGGTTAGAGCTGTCTTCTTGAAACTCAGAGTATACGGGTCTGATCCTCCTCCTCCTCCTTCTCCTCCTCCTCCTCCTCCTCCTTTTCATCCTCCTCCTCCTCCCTCTCCTCCTCCTCCTCCTCCTCCTCCTCCTCCTCCTCCTCCTCCTCCTCCTCCTCCCTCCTCCTCCTCCTTCTGGAGACGGTCCCTGTGTAGGGACCCTGAGGAAATCTTTCACTCACTTGTGATTGTCATGCACCATCGATGTTCTGTCGTATGGTCGTTTGCTTTTCTGAACTTTAGAAAGGAGGACTTTATGAGGAGGACAATATCAGATACAGTTTTATTGTATTTCGAAATCCCTCAATGATTGAATGCGGTTCTCGTCAGCTGACAATGCATTAATCACGTCCTATCTTGGTCTTCTAATCCACGTCGGACTGTATCCGCTAATCCTCCTCTATAATCGTTGATCCGTTAATCCACCTCGGTTTAAATCACGATAGAACAGGATTAATCTTCGTGAACAGATCCTCGGCTGAACAAAATACTGTAGCGTCATCGATTAATGCATTCAATCATTCGATACCAGTTCCACGGAAAACTTTGGTTTTTACCCTTTCTGACCCAGTGTCAGTGGTAGTGTCTATGTCTGTATTAATGTCAATGTAAGTGTTAGTGTCAATGTTAGTGTTCATGGCAGTGTTTGTGTTAATGGCAATGTTAGTGTTTGAGTCAGTGTCACTGTTAATAGTGTTAGTGTCAATGTTAGTGTCAGTATCAGTCAGTGTTAGTGACAAATGTCAGTGTTAAAGTCAATGTAAGTGTTAGTGTCAATGTTAGTTTTAACGTCAGTGTATTAGTTTTAGTGGCAGCGTTAGTGTCAGTGGTAGTGTCAGAAGTGTCAGTAATGGTAGTTCATTCTTCTTATTTTCTTAGATTACACTACACAGACTTAACTACATCTGATTACTCGTGACCAGACCTGACCAGACTACCATCAATTTTACTTCAGACTGATTTTAGTAAAATCCCTTAATCAGAAGTTAATCAACTCTTCTTTTTTAATACGTTATTTCAGAGAAATTATAGGAACAGGAGAGACAATCAGAAACAGCCAAAGAAACGAAAGTTAGTCAAGAATTCGTCATTTCAACATTTTGCAAACTAGCTAATCAATAGTTTTCAATGATGCACAATAAGCAAGTCATAATAATAAATTATTCATACTTGCAAACTAATTAAATGCGATATGGGTTAGTAATACGACGTCACGCTATTCGTAATTGTAACTGTAGGCCTAAGGGCAATTTATACAGCGCTACTGCAGGAACTTCTTAGAGGCACTCTGACGACATTCTGTTGCCTCTGCAGCAGTGGTCAAACCGTGCGTCCTATACTTGTGTCTTTAAATGGCGTCAAAACAGCCAAGTATTGATAAAAATGCGCTGCATCAGTTGACATGCATTCACTTCTGTATGTGTTATGCGTGCTGGAGATATATTGCTGCTGAGATGTGTTCCTTTGTCTGTCTGGTTGGTTGGTTGGTTGGTTGGCTGATTGTCTGTTCGTTTGTGTGTTTGTGTGTTGTTCTTAGATCGGAGTTCTGCCGGATTTGTGAGATAAAGATCAAAGGATCGTTTCTGGCCCACAGAAGAGGAAAGGCTCACATTGTAAGTAGCAGCAGATGAGGCTAATTCTTCTGCTTGTTTTTCATTCCCCTTCATTTTCTCTTCTTGCTTTTCTGATTCCTTCCCTCTCTCATTTCTTCCTTCCTTCCTTCCTTCCTTCCTTCCTTTCTTCCTTTCTTGCTTCCTCATTCCTTCCAACCTCCTTTCTTCCAGCCATTCTTCATTCCTTCTCTCCTTCATTCTTTCTTTCCTTCCTTCCTTCTCTCATTCCTTCCATCTCTCCTTTTCTCCAACCCTTCTTCCTTCCAGCACTCCTTCTGACCACTTCTTCTATCTTTTTTCCTGTGACGTATAAGGTGACGTCATCGTATATGTCTGTTTCCAGCGAAGGGAGTCATCGGTGCAGAGTGGCTGCGATCTTTGTGGCGTTCGTTGTTTCAATACGTACAGCGAATACGAGTCTCACCGTTCATCAGAAGAGCACCTTCAGGTCAGCAGTCGATCGAAAACGCACCCATTCACTTCCATCTCTCTCTCTGTTTGGTCCTTTATGGGACAAGAACGAAGGTCACAGAAGGAAGGCATCGACTGTGATCGAATCAACGAATGAATGTATGAATGAAATAAAGTGTGACTGGACGAATGAAGGAAAGAAAGATCAAAGAGTGATTGAATGAATGAATGGACGCACGGCTGAACGGATGAACGGATGAAATGAACGAGCAAATGAATGGATGAATGAATGAGTTGGTAGTTTAACCCTAGGGCCTAGGGCTACCAAGCTTTTTTTTGTAACACTGGCTACTGGAATTTGGGTGATGGTTGGATTTCGTGTTTGGTTTTACATATCATAACTTGTAATATAGCAATGGATTCAGCATTCATTTCTGCACAGAATGGGCACCTCGAAATTACCTCACTTTTAACAACGGAACCCATTAATTAGCAATATTGTATATTATTGCGTACATTTTGACTTTTTGGATAAACAAATATGATTATTGATTGTATAAAAGATACACACAATCATCCCTACACATGTTTATATAGTATAAATGTACATTCAATTGATATTTTTTTATTGCATCCGAAAACCACTCATGACATGAATGAATTGTAACTGAGAACGGTAATGACACATGAGTTATATTGAATGAGGAGGAGTAATTAAATGAAATCCCGCTAGATGGAGACACCCGACCATGTCAAGTATCATAGTTTCACAGATGGCTGGGCTGAGTATTCCCATTCTAAAAGAAAGGAAATGAAAGTAATAAAATTGGGAAGAATGCTTAACTGAAGCTCGAGGTCAGTGCAACGTGAGGTTGATTTGTACATATATTTTATAAATGATATGGATTTTCATAGCGGCAATTGAATGAGAAATGATGTCGAGTCTTGGATGAGCGAATTTCTAATGGGATGGAGTTCCAGAGTAATGGCCCGGCAGCTCTAATGCTAAAGTCTCTTGTATTAGTCCTCGCTTTTGCTGGACGGTATGATGTAGCCCCCTCGTGAAGTAGCCATGAATCTGGGATCCAAGAGTGAAGTACCCTGCAAATGAAGAGGGTAATGAATTGTGTTCGTAACGATAAATGAACTATTTGCAGACTTCTTATCTGTTTTAGGCTTAGCAAATTCAGTTCTCTGAAAATAGGGGCGGTATGAGCGTCTTTACGGGCTCCCTGTATTAATCTAATTGCCTTTTTTGAGGATTATAGTTTATGGAGTCGAGAATCGTAATTTGAGGCCCAGATTAACAATAATTTAAATATTTATATAGTATAAATGCTACAAACACAAAATCTGGCGATCAGGCAATTATGATTTTTACCCAAAAAATTAATCAATGACCTGGACCTAGAAATTGACCCGTTTTAGAGTCAGTGGCCTTCACCAAGCATTTGACCCTTTGTTGAATCAATGATCTTGTCATAAAAATCGATCTTTATAATATCAATTTCCTTGACAGAGCATTTAACCCTTTGTAGATTCAAATGACGTTGACCTATAAATTGCCATTTCACTGAATCGATGACCTTGACCTGTAAATTGACCTTTCGCAGAAGCGCTCTGAGCAGCAGAGTCAGATCGACGCCGAGAACCGGAAGCGACTGGGACTTCCGGAGAACAAGGTCGTCATCATTCGAAATCCAGACGGAAGAGAACAGGAAGAAGAGCTGGCGAAACTCGACCGACTCCGCCAGATGGCACGCGACCGCAACCGGAAATCAGTCGAAGAGGAAAAGAAGCCGGAAGAAGATAATTCAGCGGAGCGGAACGCTGCACGAGGAACAATCAGACCGGAAAGGAAGTCAGGCGGAACGATGGCAGCAGTAGCGTCGCCTTCAAGAGGTTGCCATGGCGACCAAAGAGATGACGTCATCATCGACCTGACCGGGAGATCGGAGGAAGAGGGTGGAAAGAGGAAGAGGGAAGAGAAAGGAGATCTGGAGATGATGGATGCTGATGCTGCTGACGAGGACAAAGATGAAGTCACGGTTAGCGAACGCATGCCTTCTTATTCTTCTTCTTGCAGATTATTTCTCGTAGGTTTAACAGTGGGCGCTCTATAAATGTGCCATGACAAGTTTTCTTCTGATTATGTTCATTGTTAACGACAAGTATTCGATCGATTGACTGACTGACTGACTGACTGACTAGTTTAAATGATTGCCTCACTTAAATACAAATTGAGTGAATGACTGCCTGAATGATTGTTTGATGAATTGTGACTGATTTCTATTTTGATTGATTTTGTCAGCC